>JAQPZY010001578.1:4170000-4390000 GCA_029931535.1 Margaritifera margaritifera
TTATAACACAGACCAGATTATAATGATTAGTATGTATGTCTGTATGTCTGTCTGTCTGTCTGTCTGTATGTATGTATGTATGTATGTATGTATGTATGTATGTATGTATGTATGTATGTATGTATGTATGTAGCATTTTACAGCACATCAGCACAATAGTGGCTATATGGTGTCACCTGAAGGTAAAATAAAAAAAATGTAAACATGAATTGCACAAAAATTAAGGGAGATAAACCCATCAAAATAAATGTAAACATCAAATGAACAAGATAAAATGTAAATTGTAAAGATGGTAAAATTCTGTAAAATGTATATAAAATAAAAGAAAAAGGTAACACATATAAAATCCTGAAACATATGGTCAAATTTTTTATATAAACTGCATTTCCTCAAAAAGTCCAATATTTTCTCGGGTGGTACATTATCATAGTTTCTTCATGCAATTCACATCAAAATACTTCCAGCTCAATGGGTGGAAGTTGACACACTCAACAAGAATGCGTTCCATTGTCAGTGGATGCTGGCAGGGTATGCACTCTGATTGAAATACAGCCTACAGGAGGTATATGCACGAGTCAGGTATGTGTGCGCGATATGTGATTGGTACAATACCACCTCATCTTGTTGATTTGTTCTATACAAGGGATGCCACTCTCCAGTAGTGGGGTTGATGTTGATTTGTTCTATACAAGGGATGCCACTCTCCAGTAGTGGAGTTGATATTCTTCAGCTTCTTATGGAATTTTCATTCCATATATTTTACCAAGTATGACAAATGTGCTGATTTATACAATATTGGAAGTCAGTATATGGAATCTTCCATTTGGAAATGGATGACTGCAGGGCAGCTTTGGCTGCACTATCTGCCCTTTCATTACCATTTATACCAGTGTGATAAGGCAACCAACTAGACTAGTTAAAAACTCGTTTGGCACTGTTCATTGACAATTTGTTGCCTTTATCTTAATCAATCCTTGACAGATACAATCCCTTGCTGGATCCAGTGCACTTGAAAGGACTGTAATTTGCCATATGATTTGTATTATATATATATATATATATATATATATATATATATATATATATATATATATATATATATATATATATATATATATATATATATATATATATATATATATATATATATATATATATATATGCCATTACTCATGGCACAAGTTCATTTCCCCTTGGAATGAATAAATACTCTCTATAACCTGTTTCATTATATAAAAATTTCTTTCATATAGCTATCTATCCAAACATACAACATGTGGGATACAAGGATATCACTTTCCTCTCTTTTTAACTTATCACAGGTTGCTGGAGAAGTGATATATCCAGCCCTTGATTAATCACAGGTTGCTGGAGAAGTGATGTGTCCAACCCTGGATTAATCACAGGTTGCTGGAGAAGTGATATATCCAGTCCTGGATTAATCACAGGTTGATGGAGAAGTGATATATCCAGCCCTGGATTAATCACAGGTTGCTGGAGAAGTGATATATCCAGTCCTGGATTAATCACAGGTTGCTGGAGAAGTGATATATCCAGTCCTGGATTAATCACAGGTTGCTGGAGAAGTGATATATCCAGCCCTGGATTAATCACAGGTTGCTGGAAAAGTGATATGTCCAGTCCTGGATTAATCACAGGTTGCTGGAGAAGTGATGTGTCGAACCCTGGATTAATCACAGGTTGCTGGAGTAGGGATATATCCAGCCCTGGATTAATCACAGGTTGCTGGAGAAGTGATGTGTCCAACCCTGGATTAATCACAGGTTGCTGGAGAAGTGATATATCCAGCCCTGGATTAATCACAGGTTGCTGGAGAAGTGGTGTCCAGCCCTGGATTAATCACAGGTTGCTGGATAAGTGATGTGTCCAACCCTGGATTAATCCCAGGTTGCTGGAGAAGTGATATATCCAACCCTGAATTAATCACAGGTTGCTGGAGAATTGATGTGTCCAACCCTGGATTAATCACAGGTTGCTGGAGAAGTGATATATCCAGTCCTGGATTAATCACAGGTTGCTGGAAAATTGATGTGTCCAACCCTGGATTAATCACAAGTTGCTGGAGAAGTGATGTGTTCAACCCTGGATTAATCACAGGTTGCTGAAGAAGTGATATATCCAACCCTGAATTAATCACAGGTTGATGGAGAAGTGATATATCCAACCCTGGATTAATCACAGGTTGCTGGAGAAGTGATATATCCAATCCTGAATTAATCACAGGTTGCTGGAGAAGTGATATATCCAACCCTGGATTAATCACAGGTTGCTGGAGAAGTGATGTGTCCAGTCCTGGATTATATGCTTTACTCGGGACAATCACTCTTCATATAAGTTTGGCACCCTAATGTATTTCATTTGCACATTACAAAGTTCAGAGAAATATTGTAACTTTATTATGATTTACACTTCGATTGTTTAAAATTCAGAAATATGTTTGTATGCAGTAGGCACTTTTCAAAAATTAAAAAAAAATCCACCAGTTTCCCAACAGTATCATAGAACCCAGAACAGCAAACATTTATTGAACCAGATAGAAAATGGCATAAAATCCAGAATAGCACACACTTATAGAGTTAGATCGGAAATAGCATAAACTCAGAGTAGTAAAAACGTATATATAGCTAGATAGGAAACATAAAACACAGAATAGCAAAAACTCATAGAGCCAGCTAGGAAATAGTATTAAACCCAGAATAGCAAAAACTTACAGAGTTAGATAGGAAATAGCATAAAATCCAGAATATTACAAATTAGAGTCAGATAGGATATAGTAGAAAACCCAGAGTAGCAAACTGTTATAGAGTCAAATAGGAATTAGCATAAAACCTAGAATAGCAAACATTTATAGATTTAGATAGGAAATAGCACACACTTATCAAGCTAGACAGAAAATCACATAAAACCCAGAATAACAAACACTTATCAAGCTAGACAGAAAATCACATAAAACCTAGAATAACAAACACTTACAGAGCTAGATAGGAAAAAGAATAAAACCCAGAATAGCAAACACTTATCAAGCTAGACAGAAAATCACATAAAACCCAGAATAGCAAACACTTATCACGCTAGACAGAAACTCACATAAAACCCAGAATAGCAAACACTTACATGTATCAAGCTAGACAGAAAATCACATAAAACCCAGAATAACAAACACTTATCAAGCTAGACAGAAAATCACATAAAACCCAGAATAGTAAACACTTATCAAACTAGACAGAAAATCACATAAAACCCAGAATAGCAAACACTTATCAAGCTAGACAGAAAATCACATAAAACCCAGAATAGCAAACACTTATTGAGCCAGATAGGAAATAGCATAAAACCCAGAATAGCAAACACTTACATGTATCAAACTAAGACAGAAAATCACATAAAACCCAGAATAACAAACACTTATCAAGCTAGACAGAAAATCACATAAAACCCAGAATAGCAAACACTTATCAAGCTAGACAGAAAATCACATAAAACCCAGAATAACAAACACTTATAGAGCCAGATAGGAAATAGCATAAAACCCAGAATAGCAAACACTTATAGAGCCAGATAGGAAATAACATAAAACCCAGAATAGCAAACACTTATCAAGCTAGACAGAAAATCACATAAAACCCAGAATAGCAAACACTTATCAAGCTAGACAGAAAATCACATAAAACCCAGAATAGCAAACACTTATCTAGCTAGACAGAAAATCACATAAAACCCAGAATAACAGCATAAAATCTAGAATAGAAAAAACTTAGAGAGCTAGATAGGAACTAGCATAAAACCCAGAGTAGTAAATACGCATATAGCTAGATAGGAAATATAAAACCCCGAATAGCAAAAACTTACAGAGCCAGATAGGAAATAGTATTAAAAAGAATAGCAACATCTTATAAGGCTAGATAGGAAATGGCATAAAACCCAGAATAACAAACACCTTTAGAGCCAGATACAGCATAAAACCCAGAATGGTACAAACTTAAAGAGCCAGATACAGCACAAAAACCCAGAATAGTACAAACTTAAAGAGCCAAATATAGCATAAAAACCCAGAATAGTACAAACTTAAAGAGCCAGATATAACACAAAAACCCAGAATAGTACAAACTTAAAGAGCCAGATACAGCACAAAAACCCAGAATAGTACAAACTTAAAGAGCCAAATATAGCATAAAACCCAGAATAGTACAAACTTAAAGAGCCAGATACAGCACAAAAACCCAGAATAGTACAAACTTAAAGAACCAGATATAGCACAAAAACCCAGAATAGTACAAACTTAAAGAGCCAAATATAGCATAAAACCCAGAATAGTACAAACTTAAAGAGCCAGATACAGCACAAAAACCCAGAATAGTACAAACTTAAAGAACCAGATATAGCACAAAAACCCAGAATAGTACAAACTTAAAGAGCCAGATAGCAAATAGTATTAAAAAAAGAGTAGCAAAATCTTATAGTGCTAGATAGGAAATGGCATAAAACACAGAATAGCAACATTTTAAAAGCTAAATAGGAAACAGCTTAGTCATACTTAAATCCTGTATGTTACTTCATATGTCCAAAATGATAAATTAATATTGACTTTCTAATTTCTTGCCTTGCTTTGTACAATATATAGTAGAGAGTAATCTAACAATTCACGGAAAGATGTTATATCCCTCATTAATTTTGATTTGATTCAGTACTAAATAGAGAATGCATAATGTATTTCAACAAGTTTGGTTGACATCAGGAAGTATATCATATGTGAATTGCTGTATTTAATTATGTATAATGTAGACTAAGCTATGAACAGTTTGGTACATATCATGATACCAGAGCTATATATGCAGATTATTGTATAGCATTGACTCAGCTGTAGACAGTTTGGTTGATATCAGGATGCAGGAGGTATATCATATACAGATTACTGTATAGCATTGACTCAGCTGTAGACAGTTTGGTTGATATCAGGATGCAGGAGGTATATCATATACAGATTACTGTATAACATGGACTCAGCTGTAGAGAGTTTGGTTGATATCAGGATGCAGAAGGCATATAATATGCAGATTACTGTATTTAATTATATAAAAAGTGGAATCAGCTGTATACAGTTTGATTGATATCAGGATGCAGGAGGTATATCATATGTAATTTACTTCATTTAATTACATATCACATGGATTCAAATGTAGACAGTTTGATTGATATCAGGATGCAGTATAAATATCATATGTAAATTACTGTATTTAATTACATATAACATGGACTCAAATGTAGACAGTTTGATTTATATCAGGATGCAGTATAAATATCATATGTAAATTACTGTATTTAATTACATATAACATGGACTCAAATGTAGACAGTTTGATTTATATCAGGATGCAGTATAAATATCATATGTAAATTACTGTATTTAATTACATATAACATGGACTCAAATGTAGACAGTTTGATTTATATCAGGATGCAGTATAAATATCATATGTAAATTACTGTTTTTAATTACATATAACATGGACTTAAATGTAGACAGTTTGGTTGATGTCAGGATGCAGGAGGTATATTATATGTAAATTAATGTATTTAATTACATATAACATGGACTCAAATGTTGACAGCATATTAGGGTGCACTAGCAGGAACCACTATCATACACTTTACTTATCTCCAAATAAAAATCCAAAATATTCTGACCAATCAGAAGTATATGTTCATATTTATTTCTTTTGAATAAGATTTTAAAGTCTGGGTAACATTTCTTACTTGAAATACTGATTAAGTTTTTATGACAGAAGGGCCTGCTAGTGTCAGTCTTGTGAGAATGACAATTTTTGTTTTGAAAAAGTGTCAGTTAGTCATAATTATTTAAAATGGATAACAAGATACATTCTGTAATATATTTAATTACTTATATTTCTAGCAAAGGCAAAGATGCTGATGCATTGTGACCTATAAGTTAAGAAAACTGGAATAACAGAGTAGTTACTTAAGGGTCACTAACCATTGTATGTAACAACCATGAGAATTGAATTTGGTACCTCTGAGGTGCTAAGCAAGTACTTTACCATTGTTTCATCTGCAGCCTCAATTGATGAATCCCCAAACCCCGCCTATCTACCATCAACTGTCAGTCAGTTGCTGTTGGTTCAAAATTAAAATGGGACACTAGCCAATCTTGTTCTTGGCAATGTGTGATCCATTACACAATTCTAATGAGCCACTAGCCAATCTTGTCCCAGGCAACGTGTGATCCATTACAAAATTCCAATGAGCCACTAGCCAATCTTGTGCCAGGCAATGTGTGAGCTTTTACGTAATGACAACTGTTGTGTTTAGCTTGTCAAATTAAGAGGAAGTCTGTTGACATTATGTTTAGACACCTGGGTAGTATGCACTATATAACATGTACAAATTGAAATTGTAATAACTTCATTTTCATCCAGTTTGCATGAAACTTTTAATATTGACTGAAAATACATCTCACAAAGTGTTAAAATTTGGAGGAAGACACATACATGATGGAAGATAGTCATTGCAACAAGAGACAGGCTCAGTGTCTGAGATTGCTGACATTTTGGAGTCATACTCTGAAAATCAAGAGAAGATATATCAAGAGGAAATAAAAATATTAGAAAGAATGCCTGATAAGAAAATGAATGTTTTCAAAGATTGAATCAAAGTTATACAAGACAAATAATGTTCTTTTTCTCATTTTCAGATGAGGAATGCCAGATCTGTTTTGAAAATGCTATGGGTTTCTTAACTTTTGCCATGTGCACATTATGGATTTTGTTTACAATGCACCAAAAAATTGATATGCAGTCCAATTTGCAGAGTAGAGATTAAAGAAAAAGTTAGAGAATTTGATGTCTTTAAAAAAATCAAGTACCATCAATGGCATGCTTCTGACAAAAAGATATGAGATATGCATGATATTTTCAGTGTAAATTTATTTGCCTAAAAATTGGTAGAAATGTTAAAAAAATAATTCAGTTCTTGTTGAAAGTGAGTGAAGTTTTAATGTGATACTTAATTGTTTGAAAAAAAACTATGAATTGCATAATTAATCTCCTTTGAACAAAATCCTGTAGCTTACTGGAAGTAATACTGTTTTGCTTCCCTTTTTCAATATGATTGTTTTTTTTATTAATGTATTACTTGTGTGCTACAGTGGATTTATTTTTTGCCATACATTTCACCCCAGTGAGTTTTGTGTTTATGATAGGCTCAGGGAAGAGCTTTCCATACATTTCACCCTAATGTGCTTTGTGTTTATGATAGAGCTATATTAATATTTTGCAGTTTGTGGATTGATTATTGACTTGAACTTTTAAGGCCCTAAAACTCAATTATTTTGCCTTGATGTTATTCATATTTGGATTTAGTATTGATTAATATTGTCAGGAATGGATACATCGATGTTTTATGGTAATTCACCTGCCAGGTGCACTGTTGTGAACAGTTGATGGATCATTTACTTATGTTTTCATAATTTCATGTTTGTCTAATCAGTAGAAGGTTTACTTTATTTACATGGAGTAAATAAAATAATTTTTAAACAGAATCTTTCTTCTCTTTTTAAAGTTTATTATTACACAAAGTTGCATTAGGTATTTAGTTTTGCCTCCACCCCACTCTTTGTCAAGCAAAAGGTGGTACATTGTATTGCTCATGTCTGTCCATCCATCTTTGCAATGAGACAACTATTGTAATGAAGAAATCTTAATATTTTCTTCATAATAAATGTCAAAGTCACTAATTTTTCTGACACAATATTTGTCTAGGGTAATATTAAATAAACCACTTTTACATAAATGAACAGAAAGACATTGACAATTACATGTATATGAATGACATCATTTTAAAAAGAATCAAGAGTAATAAAGTGCCTTATTTAACTGCTTATAGTTTAAGTGGACTTCAGGTTGTATTGTATTCAGATAATAGCACACATATATTATATGTACTATAATGTATTATAATAGCACACATATATATGTATCAACAATAATAACAATATGTATCAACAATAATAATAGTAATAGCACACATATATGTATCAACAAGACCAGTACATGTAATTCTATATCAATTGTTTCTAGGAAGGTTTTGAGGAATCATATATTGCTTTAGAGCACCCTCAGCATTGTTTTTTTCTACAAGGAATGCAGGAGAAGCAGGTTCAACTAAATATTCTGGAATATAATCTTCCAGGATGTCTGCCTTTAAAAGGCAAATATTAAACAAAACACAGTCAGGTAAGATTAACCCAGTCCAATAAGATTAACCCATCAGATAAGATTAACCCAGTCAGATAAGATTAACCCAGTCAGATAAGATTATTTCCACAGTATCTTACATGATAAGGACATTAAAAACCACATACATCTGAATCTGCCCTTAAACAAGCCAAATAATCTTCAGTCACAAAACGTGCTGATGGTAACAATTTGTTGTAGTTCTTCTGATCTTCTGTCAAGTTCCTTGTATTCCTATAAGGAGTCATTAACCATTGTTTCAGTGGGTAAACTGCATCAGCAACTAGGTGTGCATTACCACACCATTCCAATTCTTTTTCCCACAGATGAGAATTATGCAGAACATGTGAATCATGAACACTACCAGGCCAACCAACGTAGCAATGGATAAACTGCGTATCATACTGGCAAGCAGCTAATGGAGAACAACTGAGTGAAATCCCTTCCTATTAATGTATGTTTCAGGATGATGTCATGGAGTTTTAATTTTTATATGTGTGCCAATAATGCCAATAATAGTGTTAGGAAAATTTCAACAATGTTGAAAATTTGGAATGTTCTCCTGTCTTGTTTTTCCAGTTGGCCATCATATGGATGACTCATTTAATTTACACATAAGATCTGGATGATCTCTTTTGGATTTCAAGAACAGAACATTCTGTAATGTCAAATCTGTCAGCAATTTGAATGATTGTATCCTGGAAGTTCATGTACTACAGATATACCAAAGCCTGTTTCTCCAGTGGAATGGCAGATGTTCCACCAGGTTTTATTTCAAAGTCCCCTCTTATACAAACTAAACTGCACAAATGTTCAAATGTTTCTCTATGCATCCTGAAGAAATGCTTGAAGTCATCCCATTGATACATAGGGACCACCCTCTCCACGTATGAAACAATCTTTGTTTTGGGATTTCTGAAATGGGAAATATGGATGATAGAGTAAAATTTACAGCTTAAACTCTATAATACATGTATGTCATCAACATTGCATCCAGATGTTTCAGTGGCTAAACAGTAGGGAAGCTGTATTAGACTACCCTCAAACCCAGTTGTTGTGAGATCAAACCTAACTGGTACAGTTGTATACACAGAGACATATTATATATGAAATACATGTTTCATAGTTGAAAGATTTGTTTCTTTTCCCCTAACCCAAACTGCTCAGCAGAATTTGACCATATGATAAAAAGTATTCTGGCATGAATGGCTTTCAAGTTTGTATAAAATGATGCCAATCCACCATCAAATCAGGTCAGGGTCGTCGCAAGTTTGCGCTGGAAGAAACAGCGCCCTGGGCAAGTGGCGCCTCCCACTTGGGAAAAAATACTGCAAGCTCAGCAAAATGGTGCCCGAGGTGATCGCCCATCCCTTACGATGGCCCTGAATCAGGTCATCATTACTAAAATAGAAAGCTTTTTAAAGAGCTTCTTCTCAAAAACTGCTCAGCAAAATTTGTCCAAATTTGACATAAAGCATCCTGACAAGAATGGCTTTCAATTTTATGCAAATAATGGTTATCCACCATCAAATATGGCTTCCATTACTAAATACAGAAATACCTTTAAATGATTTTTTCTCAAAAACCACACAGCAGAATTCAACCAAATTTGACTGAAAGCTGCATGAATAGCTATCAAGGTTGCACAAATCATGTTGATCCACCATCAATTAATGGCTGCTGTTTCTAAAAATTATAGAAACTTTCAACAACGCATTCTCAGAATTGCTGAACAGAATTTGACTAAATTTGAAATAAAGCATCCTGGCATAAAGGGCTTTCAAATTTTTTTACAAATGATGCTGTTCTGCTATTAAAATTTGTAGCTGTTACTAACAATAGGAAAACATTTAATAGACTTTTTAACAGAATTTGACCCAAAATGACAGAAAGCATCCAAACAAAAAGGGGTTTTAATTTTATACAAATGATACCAATCTGTCACCAAATATGGACAACATTACTAAAAATAGAAAACTTCTTCACTTGGGTTGTGAATCGTCTGAGTTGTCAATATATGATATATATCACAATACAGAGGAGCCAATATGATCTAGATTACAATATGTATCAAAACTTTTTATGTCAGATTATTGCCAGACAAACTATTGAACTAAATTATTTACCATGACAGCCTTGTTTATTTTACTTATGAGATCATGAAAAAGCTAACTGAACATTGGCAGGATTGCAACACGCTACTGAAAATAAAGATAATTATAACAAAAATCAGTTTCAAGTAAAATCTGTGTGTACACCAATCATAAATAAAATGTAACAAAACTGACATTTTTAATTTTAATTTTATTTGAGATTCATAACTTTGAGCTAACAATTCCAAAAATGAAATTTATATTTTCTTTTTATTTCCAATTTTTTATTTTCTCATGTTTTATAGTAAATATAAATTTATCAAGTTGAATAAACAAAATATCAACAATCATCTAAATTATTTTAAATCAAATATCTATTTTGAAATCACAGGCTTACTTTTACAGGATGAAGATACAAACAGATTCTGTGATAAAAATGCATGACACAGCTATAACTAAAAATTGAACTATCATCCAGCCAATTTTGGCCTGGTGATCTTTTTTTTTGAGTTAATTGAAATAAGGAATCTTTAAAGCATGGGAAATGCTCTTTTATTAGGTATTAAAAAAGTATTTTTAGTCAAATGCTGTGTAAAAAGGAACTGAACCTATGCAAAATGCATGAATCGAGTATGCATAAAATGAACAGTCTTGACATAATAAGGAACTGTTTGATTGGCCATCTACATACAAACAATCAATCAAAACTTTCATTTTATTTTAATTTGTTCCATAGGCTGTTAAGCCATGAGTCATTTTATTACCTCCACTGGTCAGAGACCAGAAGAGATTATGGGATAGTTTTTTGTCCATCGTCTATCTGTCGTCTGATGTCTGTCATCCATCTGTCCGTTAGCACAAGTTTGTTATCACTACTCCTCCTAAACTACTTAGAGGATTGCCATGAAACTGTACACACACATTGATCTCATGGTCTAGCTGGTCTTGAATGAAAATGGTGCCACTCGGACAGCCAATATGGCCACCACAGCAGCCATCTTGAAAATCTTGTTATCGCTACTGGTCTTTAATGGATGGTCATATCAACATGGAGTTTTCACTAAACGACTTCTTATGATGCTTAGTTGGCCCTTAATAAAAATGGTGATGATGTGATGTCCAATATGGCCAGCACAGCAGCCATCTCAAAAATCATGTTATCACTATTCCTCCTGAACAAAAAGTCATATTGACATGGAGTTGTCACCAGAAGACTTCTTATGATGTCTAGTTGTTTCTAAATGAAAATGGTGCTGATCTGAAATCCAATATGGCTGCCATGGCAGCCATCTTTAAAATCTTATCACTACTCCTCCTTAATGAAAAGTCATATTGACATGGGGTTTTCACCAGAAGACTTCTTATGATTTCTAGTTGGTCCTAAATGAAAATGGTGCCACTCACACATCCAATATGACTACCACTGCTGCCATCTTGAGAATCATGTTATCACTACTCGTCCGTAATGGATGCTTATATCAAAATGTGGTTTTTACTAAAAGACTTCTGATGATATCCAGTTGGTCCTAAATGTAAATGGTGCCACTCAGACAGCCAACAGGGTCATCACAGTGGCCATCTTAAAAATCTTGTTATCATTACTTCTCCTGAATGAATGATCATATCAGCATGGGGTTTTCGCTAAAAGACTTCTTATGATGTCTAGTTGGTCATAAATGAAAATGGTTCAATATGACCACCACAATGGCCATCTGGAAAATCTTATCACTATGTCTTCTAGATGGCTGATCTTATCAGCAGTGTGCTTTCACCAGAGGACTTCTTATGAAGTCTACTTGGTCCTAAATGGAAATTGTGTGCATCTGAAATCCAATATGGCCACCATTGCAGCCATCTTGAAAATCTCGTTATTGTTACTCCACCAAAATTTAAAGTCATATCAACATGGGATTTTTACCAGAAGACTTCATATTATGTCTTGTTGGTCCTAAATTAAAATGGTGCTGATCTGATGTCCAATATGGCCACCATGGTGAAAATCTTGTTATTGCTACTCCTTTTAAATGGAAAGTCATTTTGACATCAGGCGAGTTCTTATAGAGTCCAGTGGTCCTAAATGAAAATGGTGCTAATCGTACATCCAATATAGCTGCCACAATGGCTGTCTTGTTCTTGCTACTCCCCCTGAATGGATGGTCATATTGACATGGGGTTTTCACTAAAAGACTTCTAATTATGTCTACTTGGTCATAAATGAAAATGGTGCCAATCTGACATCCAATATGTCCAGCACAGCAGCTAAGTTGAAAATCTGTTTTCACTGAACAATATCAGAGATGGTTTCAACACTCAGCACTTAAAAGTAAGAAATGGTCTTATCTTGAATTCTTGGAAATTCTTTTCTCCCAGTAGAGCATCAGTCCCTTCAAGGAACTCTTGTTACTTCATGTCAAAGTCGATCATCAACAAAGGTTTCTCACTATGAAGAAATGATTTACAAAAATAAACAATATCAGACTATGAGCTATGTAGACTGACTCTCAAATATGTAAACTTTAACAGTACCATTTTTAAAAAAAAATGCTTAAATGATGCATGGCGCACAGCACCGCAAAACACTGCACATTTTATGATTATTTCCTATGACTTGTGCTGCAGCCAATGGGACACTCATTTTCATAGACTGGGAGAATATTTTTATTTATTCTAATACGAAGTAAGAATTAGTTTTAATGACTTAAGTTATTCATTTATTTAAGTCTTTTTCTGCTCTTTGTGTCTCAATACATGTACTTCATTTGTGATGCATTATGTATACTGTCGCAGTGTGTATCAGTAGGATTTATATCGATGAATGGTGTCTCCTCTGTTGTACACAAATACTGCTCAACAGATTTTGAACAACTTGACAAAAAGCATCCTGGCATAAAGGCACTTCTGTATTGGACAATGATGCTGATGTGCCATCAAATATGTATGAAGATACAAAATATAGAAAAAGCTTGAAACAGTTGTTTTCCTAACATATGCAGTCAAAAGCATAGGAACAAATTCTACAGAAAGCATCCTACTGACCCTGATTTCTTGGCCTGTTGCTCTTGTATTTGGCTCAAAGGCAGATGTCAGCCAGGTGAGTAATCTCAGACCCACTTGGATCTCTTGTTAAAATATACCTTGGTATACAGCCTCTGGTTACTTTTGGGTTCTGGTTCCAGAGCATGTCCAGCAGGTAACAGACAGCTGTATCATAGATCTAACCTTGAAATGCTTATTGCCACAACAAGCCTATATCAAAGTTCATTTTTTAAAATACCAAAATCTGTTCTGCAGTGGAATCTACTCACACTAAAGGTTAGGCACGCTCTACACCTGCTTTGAAATATTATTTTACCAGCTTATTCATACAAATGTGATAGAAAATCTCAAATATTATGTAAAAAAAATTTACACAAATTTTCAACTTAGTTGACGTTTACTAAATGTTGACTTTTTATTAACCATGTGTCACTGTATCACAACTGTTCGTGTCATGCACCAGAAACCTCAAACATTTTTTAGATTGTCCAAAACATAGTTTTGGTAGAAATTGTTATATCCGAACTTCATCTTTCGGTACAGATATATCTTCATTAATTGTAGGTAACCCATTGCTATGACTTGTATTAATAGTTAACCCCTTGCTATGACTTGTACTAATAGGTAACCCCTTGCTATGACTTGTACTAACAGGTAACACCTTGATATGACTTGTATTACAGGTAATCAATTGTTATGACGTGTACTAATAGGTAACCCCTTGCTATGACTTGTGGCAAATGAGGTGATATTTGGTGTGATCCAACAATTCATATTTTAGCCATTAAGCAATTAAATTAGCTTACTGTATTCATCACATCTCCTATACAGGGCCGTCGCAAGTTTGCACTGGACGAAACAGCACCCTGGTTGAGCGTCGCATTCGGCGGCCCTCACTTGAAAAAAAAAAAAGCGAATAGCGCCCCGTCAGGCCTGGCGCCCTGGGCATTCGCCCGTATCGCCAGCCCCTTACGACTGCCCTGCCACCTATATGATTTTGATAAGCATATTCAATTTCATGGTCTCAAATAACTTTGTAATGTTACAAATAAACATCGTTCTCGCAATCACAAAAACCTTAAAAACATCTTGTTCTTAATATTACTTACTCAATAACGCATGTATTGAGTGTAAACATTTTTACTTTACGGAAATCTGTTTTCTTTTTTTGAGTTATAACTTTGTTTTATTTACTCAGCATTTGTAATTATTTTTAAATATTTGTCAATGACATCAGTTAGATTATAAAACCTTCAAGTTTATTGTTCCTGCAGACAGAGCTTATGCTTTTAAAATAAGTAACTTGTTTGCTTAATCCTCTATAGCTGTGTCTACCCTATATTGATCTATCTTATACTGATGTTGCTATCCAATACATATTGTTTAAATCATCCATGTCTGCAGTGGCATAGCAAGACATATGCTCAGATATATATGTATTTGATGCAGAACAAAATCAAGATACCATATTTTTAATTTTTAGAATAACCCCTCCCCCAGCCCCACGACAGTACATATCTCAGGAAATTGCCAAGCTAACCCCTGATGTCTATGTATATATCCCCTCCTCAAGCCCCATGACAGTGTATTCCTCAGAAAATTGCCTAGGTTGCCTCTGATATCTATATATATATATATATATATATATATATATATATATATATATATATATATATATATATATATATATATATATATATATTTTTTTTTTTCTCTTGCTTTCTTTTATTGCTTTTTTTCTAAAAAAAATTTTTTTTTTTTAAATTGTCAAAGTTCCTTTTCATAAAAAATTTTCTCTTTGTTTGACCCTAATCAGAAATATGAATTTAAAGATGAATTATATCTTATTGGCCTTGTATTGAGTAAGCCTGCTGGCAAACCATACAAACATGTGTTATAATTCAATAGGTGATCAGGGTCTATTCTGTCGATTCACACTAATGATTTTAAATGCAGAGTGAAGATCTAGATCTGTTAGCTCATTATGTGATGACTGCTGTGAGCATACACTGTTCAGATTTGGATATGTGCATTAAACAGGAATAAATACGATAGTACAGGTATGCCAATTAAATCTGCTGTGGCACATTGTACCCTGCATGTCCTGTATTAACCATGCCTAGACTAATAATATGTTTACTGTACTTTTGTCACAGTGCTACTAATCGTAAACTTGTATTGTTGTTAGTGGATCAACTTTCACTAGCGTGAAGTGCACAGTATTTTACCGTTATTGTTCAGTGCTACGCTGTAGTACAAGTCAACAGTTTCCGACCATCCATAACCTATTGATCTGGTGTGACATGGCTTTCATATTTCAGATTTGAGTCAACCCTGAGCTGTAGGCATGCCAATACGTATCAGTCGTAGTGCAAACATGGTATATTTTGTGTCATACATTTCACAACCCTTGCACTGCATATAGAAGCAATCAAGTGGACAAAGTCGACATTGATGATATTTATGTGGTGTGCTTTATGTGTAGGTACGGTTTTAGAACAGTTGGGTATGTGTGTATACCTGTTATTATATGTATATTCCCTACTAGAATGGCAGTGGATCAATTCAACATGGCATGATGGTATGTAGTAGTGTGGCACATTATACGAATTTTATTCCTCGATGCAATGGGCCAGGTTTTTATTTACTGGATATCTTGGATCTATAATCCCCTGTCATAAAAAGCTAAATCAGACTGTAGGATTTGTAAGGATATAACTGTTTATCGCTTACAATTTGACAAAAATGTATAGTCAATAAATTTGTAACAGTGCCAATTCACGTTGAACTTCGATGACGTTTCTGTTAATGGATTCTTCACATGAGATTTACCAGCAGGACATTCGGACTTAATACCAGAATGTTTTGATTTACAATTTACTTGACCGTCACAAGAATACTTGTACTCATCTGAGACGGAATCAGTAGGGAGTATCACCATTCCTAGTTGAATATTTCAATTACGTACTTGGGACTGTGGAGAATTTTAATTGAATCATTGAATCTAAGTCGAAATGGAATCAAGGTAGCACTGACAGGTAAGTGGTTGTGTGCCTTTACTTAACGGTATTATGGAATTTATCTATGAGCGAGCGATCCCAGGGGTCATTCTCCAACCCCAAACTGCCAGTGTCCCCCTGATTTCCGAAATCCCAAAAATCTTGATAATTATGGTGGGACGGATGTACATAAAATGCCCCCCCCCCAGCTCAACCACAGTGAATATATATATATATATATATATATATATATATATATATATATATATATATATATATATATATATATATATATATAAGAAGTTTAAATACACAAGTGGAAAGATGCTAGGTTTTTGGTTTTTGCACAGAACATGTATATTACTATTGTGTTTAATATCCGACTGATGGTCCATGTTGAGAAATCAATATATCTGGGACATTTTACTCAAAGACCTACCATTCTTGTAATACATGAATGCAAATTTTGATATTGTAGTCAGGCATCAGTATGAAGATAAATCTCTAGTGTACTTATCAGTAAAATCTCTGCCACTAATCAATCACTCAGAAAAATCTGAAGAAAAAAAAAATGCATGAGGTAAAAGGGGCAGAGATTTTAAGCTCAATTGGTCATAGACCAGAAGAGCTTATGTGATGGTCTGCTGTCTGTCATTGGTCCGTCATCTGTTGTCCGACATCAGTCTGTCCGTTAGCACAAGCTTGTTATTGCTACTCCTCCTAAACTACTTCAAGGATTGCAATGAAACTTCACACACATATTCATCCTATGGTCTAGTTGGTCCTAGATGAAAATAGTTATGCTCGCACATCCAATATGGCCACCACAGTAGCCATCTTGAAAATCTTGTTATCGCTACTCCTGAATGGATGGTCATATCAACATGGGGTTTTCACTGAAAGACTTTTTATGATGTCTAGCTGGTCCTAAATGAAAATGGTGCAGATCTGAAATCCAATATGGCCACCATGGCAGCCATCTTGAAAATCTTGTTATCGCTACTCCTCCTGAATAGATGGTCATATCAACATGGGGTTTTCACTGAAAGACTTTTTATGATGTCTAGTTGATGCTAAATAAAAATGGTGCTAATCTGAATCCCAATATGGTTGCCACAGCAGCCATCTTGAAAATCTTGTTATCGCTATTCCTCTTGAATAGATGGACGTATCAGCATCAGGTTTTCATTAAAAAAAACTTCTTATGATGTCTAGCTGGTCCTAAAAAAAATAATGCCTATCTGACATCCAGTATGGTGGCCATCTTAAAAATCTTGTTATCACAACTCAACTTGAACAGAAAGTCATATTGACGTGGGGTTTTCACCGGAAGACTTCTTATGATGTCCAGTTGGTCTTAAATACAAATGGTGCCAATATGTCCAGTGTGGCCAACATAGCAGCCATCTTGAAAAAAATCTTGTTATTGCTACTCCTGAATGTAAAGTCATATCTTGAAAATATTGTTATCTCTACTCATCCCAAATGGATGGCTATATTAACATTGGGTTTCCACCAATAGACTTCTTATGATACCTATTTGGTCCTAAATAAAAATGGTGCCAGTCACACATCCAATATGGCTGCCATGACGACTTTTAAAAATCTTGTTGTCACTACTCCCCCTGAATGGATTATCATTATGACATGGGGTTTTCACCAAAAGACTTCTTATGATGTCCACTTTGTCTTCAATTAAAATGGTGTCAAGCTGATGTCCAATATGTACACCACAGCAGCTAATTTGAAAATCTTGTTATCGCTGAAGAATATCAGAGATGGTTTCAACACTCGACATTTAAAAGGAAGAAATGGTCTTATCTTGAATTCCTGGAAATTCTTTTTGCACAGTAGAGCGTCAGTCCGATCCAGGCACTCTTATTACCATTTAATACAACAAGAATTATATATATACCGTATATATATATAGCATGTTGTTAAAGTTTTACACATACATACTTTACTATTTTGATTATGTTGCTAAATCAAGAAGGGGTGATGGACAAAGGATGGCATATTGGATTATTATTATTATTATTATTGGTCATAGACCAGAAGACCTCATATGATGGCCATTTGTCCATCGTCTGTCGTCCAGTGTCCATCATCCATCATATGATAGCACAAGCATGTTATCGCTACTTCTTCTAAACTACTGGGAGGATTGCCATGAACTTTACAAACACATTTATCCCAAGGTCTAGTTGGTGCTAAATGAACTGTGTTTTTTCCCCCCCAAAATAGTACTTATAGATCTAATCAAACTTAGCATGTGCTTTATATCTTGACATTGTCTGAGTCAGTTTAAGTGATCTTCAGCCGATGATATCAGGTTTGAAGTCAAATGCCATGATAAAGATAAGAAAATAGTATCGTTACCAAATTTGGTATGTTGGCATTTCTCATGAATATCAGAGATGATTTCAATACTTAGCAGTTAAAAAGAACAAATAAACTTGTCTTGGATTCCTGGACCTTTTTTTTTACCAGTAGAGCATCTGTCCCTTCCAAGGACTCTTGTTACTATTGATGTCATAATTGTTATTTCGACTACATATACATTGTAACCTGTATAATTTGGTTCCTATGTGTTCCAGATTCCTGTCCCCATTGTGGCAGCAAAATTTGGTCCTTCTTAGACTTCCTGTAATGAACTATGATCAGAATACATGCATTCTGACCATCAGCTTAATACAGCAATTTTCGTTTCCTTGTTTCTCTTCAAGGCTGGATCACAAAGATTCCAATATATTTGATTGGATAAAAAAGTTCTGGACAAGAAGGAATCCAGAAACAATACCATACAGTGTTACCTCTTTATAAGGTGTGTCAGTATAGGGCTGACTCGTTTATTAGACAGTTATAGTCGTTTTTTCCATTTATTATTTAATTGTAAATTTATGTACCGGTATACATTACCTAAATATAAGGCAATCTCATGGATAGGGCAGTCTACTTTTGTGGCTCCCATGAACAGTGTAATAATGAGGGAGTACTGTTTTCTGTTGCAGAATACCAGACAATGAAAAGCATTATAGTGAGAGCATACTGTATTCTCTTGTGGAATACTAGACATTGAACATCATTATAATGAGGGAGTACTGTATTCTGTTGTAAAATACCAGACAATTAACATATTATAGTTAGAGAGTACTGTATTCTCTTGTGGAATACTAGACATTGAACATCATTATAAGGAGGGAGTACTGTTTTCTGTTGTGGAATGCCAGACAGTAAACAACATTATAGTGAGGGAGTACTGTATTTTGTTGTAGAATACCAGACAATGAACATATTAAACATATTATAGTTAGAGAGTACTGTATTCTCTTGTGGAATACCAGACTGTGAACAGCATTATAGTGAGGAAATACTGTATTCTGTTTTAGAATACCAGACAGTGAACACCCAGGGCCGTCACAAGTTTGCACTGCAAGAAATGGTGCCCCAGTCGAGCATCGCCTTTGGCGTCCCCCTCCCCCCCCCCACACGCACACAGAAAAAAATACCACAAACCACAAACTCTGTAAAATGGTGCCTTCCAGGCTTGGTGCCCCGGGTGATAGCCCATTTCACCCACCCCTTACAACAGCCATGTGAACACCATTATAGTGTTGCTGTATGATGCAGATTGTTATACTTTTCTTAAGGGGGCCTTAGAGGAGAATAATCCTGGACTAAATGAGTCACCTTCTATAAATAGAATATTATTATTATTATTATTATTATTATAGTGAGAGAGTACTGTATTCTCTTGTGGAATGCCAGACAGTGAACAGCATTATAGGGAGGGAATACTGTATTCTCTTGTGGAATGCCAGACAGTGAACAGCATTATAGTGAGGGAATACTGTATTCTCTTGTGGAATGCCAGACAGTGAACAGCATTATAGTGAGGGAATACTGTATTCTCTTGTGGAATACCAGACAGTGAACAGCATTATAGTGAGAGAGTACTGTATTCTCTTGTGGAATGCCAGACAGTGAACAGCATTATAGCGAGGGAATACTGTATTCTGTTGTGGAATGCCAGACAGTATATCTTTTTACAGAAAAAAATACCACTACCATAGTACATCCCACTTATTGGTGAGATTAATGGTGTGGAAATGACAACATAGGAAACAAAATTTTAAAATTATATATGTAACAGCCTTGTACTGAGTCACCTTTTATCAAAGAGTGTATAGTAATAATGAGTGTTGCTGTATTGTAGAAGAAATTGTTTTATTATCCATCTTGTACCATCATGTTTTATTATCCATCTTGTAACATCATGTTTTATTATCCATCTTGTACCATCATGTTTTATTATCCATCTTTACCATCATGTTTTATTATCCATCTTGTACCATCATGTTATATTATCCATCTTGTACCATCATGTTTTATTATCCATCTTGTACCATCATGTTTTAGTATCCATCTTGTACCATCATGTTTTATTATCCATCATGTACCATAATGTGCTCCTTTAACAGGGAGTGTAATTGAATTTAATAATGATGTTTGGTCTATTTTATATAAATATTGCTCTAAAATAGTTTTGCTTTGACGTACATTATGTGTTCTTTAATACGGAAGTATTGTAATATAAAATTCTCTATACAAGGTGGCATACATATTTTACTTTCATACAGAAGTATTTTAATATAAAATTATCTATACAAGGTGAGAAGACATATTACTTTAATATGGAAGTATTTTAATATAAAATGCTCTATACAAGGTGAGAAGACATTTTTTATACTTTAATTCAAAAGTATTTTAATATAAAATGCTCTATACAAGGTGAGAAGACATTTTTTTACTTTAATACAGAAGTATTTTAATATAAAAAGCTCTATTCAAGGTGAGAAGACATTTTTATACTTTAATACAGAAGTATTTTAATATAAAATGCTCTATATAAGGTGAGAAGACATTTATTTTACTTTCATACAGAAGTATTTTAATATAAAATGCTCAATACAAGGTGAGAAGACGTTTTACTTTCATACAGAAATATTTTAATATAAAATGCTCTATACAAGGTGAGAAGACATGTTACTTTAATATGGAAGTATTTTCATATAAAATGCTCTATACAAGGTGAGAAGACATTTTTTTTACTTTAATACCAGAAGTATTTTAGTATAAAATGCTCTATACAGAAGACATTTTACTTTAATACAGAAGTATTTTAATATAAAATGCTCTATACAAGGTGAGAAGACATTTTTTTTTACTTTAATACAGAATGCTCTATACAAGGAGAGTAGACATATTTTACAAGTGATGTTTGTTCTTAGACCATATTTGTTTACTAATTTGATGGATAACAGGTGAGTTAATTATGTTTACACTTTTGCCTTTTGTAGATATATTATGTGATAGGTCTTTACTGACTGTCTGTCTGTCCATAAGTTGACCCTAATGTTCATCAGTGATTTTTCTTTGTTACTGTAACTGTGTCTTTACATCCATTGAGAGAGTATGATCTTGTTTGTTACTGTAACTTTATCTATGCAACTATTGAGAGTAGATGATCTTATTTGTTACTGTAATTGTGTCTATACATCTATTGAGAGAGGAGGATCAAATTTGTTAGTGTAATTGTGTCTATACATCTATTGAGAGAGGAGGATCTTGTTTGTTACTCTAACTGTCTATACATCTATTGGGAGAGGAGGATCTTGTTTGTTACTGTAACTGTCTTTACATCTATTGAGAGAAGATGATCATATTTGTTACTGTAACTCTGTCTATACATTGAGAGAGGAGGACCATATTTGTTACTGTAACTGCCTATACATTGAGAAAGGAGGATCATATTTTTTACTGTAACTGTCTATACATCTATTGAGAGAAGATGATCATATTTGTCACTGTAACTCTGTCTATACATCGACTAAGTGTGGAAGATCTTATTTGTTACTGTAACTGTCTATACGTTGAGAGAGGAGGATCATATTTGTTACTGTAACTGTCTATACATCTATTGAGAGAGGAGGATCTTATTTGTTACTGTAACTGTGTCTATACATCTATTGAGAGAGGAGGATCATATTTGTTGGTGTAATTGTGTCTATACATCTATTGAGAGAAGATGATCATATTTGTTACTGTAACTCTGTCTATACATTGAGAGAGGAGGACCATATTTGTTACTGTAGCTGTCTATACATCAACTAAGTGTGGAAGATCATATTTGTTACTGTAACTGTCTATACATCTATTGAGAGAGGAGAATCTTATTTGTTACTGTAACTGTCTATACATTGAGAGAGGAGGATCATATTTGTTACTGTAACTGTCTATACATCTATTGAGAGAAGATGATCATATTTGTTACTGTAACTGTCTATACATTGACTAAGAGTGGAAGATCTTATTTGTTACTGTAACTGTCTATACATTGAGAAATGAGGATCATATTTGTTACTGTAATTAGCTATACATCTATTGAGAGAGGAGGATCTTATTTGTTGCTGTAACTGTCTATACATCTATTGAGAGAGGAGGATCTTGTTTGTTACTGTAACTGTCTATACATCTATTGAGAGAAGATGATCATATTTGTTACTGAAACTGTCTATACATCAATTGAGAGAAGATGATCATATTTGTTACTGTAATTGTCTATACATCAATTGAGAGAGGATGATCTTATTTGTTACTGTAACTGTCTATAAATCTATTGAGAGAGGAGGATCTTGTTTGTTACTGTAACTGTCTATACATCTATTGAGAGAAGATGATCATATTTGTTACTGTAACTGTCTATACATCTATTGAGAGAAGATGATCATATTTGTTACTGTAACTGTCTATACATCTATTGAGAGAAGATGATCATATTTGTTACTGAAACTGTCTATACATCAATTGAGAGAAGATGATCATATTTGTTACTGTAATTGTCTATACATCAATTGAGAGAGGATGATCTTATTTGTTACTGTAACTGTCTATAAATCTATTGAGAGGAGGATATTGTTTGTTACTGTAACCGTCTATACATCTATTGAGAAAAGATGATCATATTTGTTACTGTAACTCTGTCAATACATCGACTAAGTGTGGAAGATCTTATTTGTTATTGTAACTGTCTATACATCTATTGAGAGAGGAGGATCTTGTTTGTAACTGTAACTGTCTATACATCTATTGAGAGAGGAGGATCATATTTGTTACTGTATCTGTCTATACATTAATTGAGAGAAGATGATCATATTTGTTACTGTAACTGTCTAATACATCAATTGAGAGAGGAGGATCTTATTTGTTACTGTAACTGTCTATACATCTATTGAGAGAGGAGGATATTGTTTGTTACTGTAACCGTCTATACATCTATTGAGAGAAGGTGATCATATTTGTTACTGTAACTCTGTCTATACATCGACTAAGTGTGGAAGATCTTATTTGTTACTGTAACTGTCTATACATCTATTGAGAGAGGAGGATCTTGTTTGTTACTGTAACTGTCTATACATCTATTGAGAGAGGAGGATCATATTTGTTACTGTAACTGTCTATAATAATAATAATAATAATAATAATAATAATGACTTTATTTAAAGAGGGTGACACAATTAGTTGCATGGAACTAATACTCCTTGTTACCCTCTATTATATGCATATTAACATACAGAGTACATGTACATAGTTTAATAATAATAATAATAATAATAATAATAATAATAATAATAATAATAAAGCATTGATAATAAGCTACATGTATATATGAACATAATAAACAGAAAGTTTTGTAAAACATGATCAAATTAGGTACATTGTGTATAATTACAGTACAAAATTGTGAGACAACAAAATGGAAGGTTTGAGAATGTATGCTTTAAGTTGTAATGTAACAGTAAAATCTCACCCACTATCAACAACAACAGGTCACAATCTATTAGACCAGGAGGAACAAAACTTTGAAAATCCCGGTGAAGTTTTCATAGGGGTATATAGGAAAAGAAATGTCAGCTATTTTATTTGGGGAATTGATAATTCATCCACTAGGGTGGGCATCTATGCCCATTTCCAAAAATATAGCGTAAAAATAAGCTCTCTGGCCTTGTACCGCAGCAAATCTGGAACCTTATATGCACGTATAAATGTTAATTCACAATATGCACAAATAGTAGAATCGGAAGATTTCTCCTGGCCCGATGGTATCATTTGCACTCACTGGAAATCTCCTGCTAAAAGGGTAAAATCACCTGTTAAAAACTACAATAATAAATAACATATTCCGTTTTATTATATCTCACTAACCTATTCCTTATATGATTTTTGAAACTACAATGTCAATTTTATTTCTTTACATATGTAAACTAAGTGTAACAATGACTTTAAATTTACTTTTATGTAATGTCAGAGGCATAATGTCATCGACAATATGTCTCGGCAATTTATTGGATCAGTATGACTGTGACATTGCATTCATAAATGAACACAAGCTTCGTCCACAAAATGCATCGTTTATGGATTCCATACATTCCAAATATGCAACTTTTACCTGTTGCCAGGAGACATCAGATCCCTTCGGGCCAATCAAATGTGGCAAATCAGGGGTCTCAATTATGTTCAAAAAACAACTGGAACAAAAAATTGTACCAATGGAAAACATAAACGACAGAATTATAGGTGCAAAGCTTGTTGGTCTCACTCACAAACCTCTATACTTAATCTGTGTCTACATGCCCTCAGAGAACGATATTAAGCACTACCGTGAAATAACTGAGATTCTTGATGACTTGTACAAGCACCTCTCGGAAGAGGGGCATGTCATTATTGCAGGTGACATGAATGCAAGTTTGATAGACTGCTCTAGAGTTAACGCCCGTAAATGTAAAGAATTAAAGGACTTCGTGGGCCGAAATCAGATAAAGGCGATAAATACTGCACCAAACTGTATCGGTCCAAAATATTCATATGCCCCTTTTCAAACCATGCTCGATTACATATTGACTGACAGCATCGTTAGTTCCAATGTTAAACGTTGTGAAATAATCCAGGAAGGTAAAATTTCTACAACATCAGACCACTTACCTGTATTCTGTTCAGTTCCGATCCAAAACAATATAATCCCAAAGGTATCGAAACTGCACGACCTAACGGCATGGCACAAAGTCGGCAACAACGAGATTGGTCATTATCAAAACGCACTAGCACGTAACTTACAAGACCGCCTAACAAGAGAGATTAACGGTCCGCACGAAATAGACCGACTGTGCACTGATATAACTGAATGCATGCTACAAGCTGCACGAGACGCGCTTCCCATTAAGCGTTTTAACCCACACACAAAGCCATACTGGAATGAAACATTAAAGCGGAGTCATAAAATAGAACGTGAAGCACGCATAGTCTGGGTGAAACAAGGCAGACCAAGAGGCTTGCAGCACGAAACATATGCTCTATATAAAAAAGCAAAGCGTGAATTCAGGAACGCTCAACGAATAGCTAGTGAATCTTTTCTGAATAACTCCCTGAATGAAATTCAAGAAGCGGCCGAATGCGATTTACGCCTTTTTTGGCATCTAATTAAAAAGAGCAAACCGAACAAACACAAATCTTGTGTTGAAATTTTTTATGGTGGTAAGACCTATTCTGACCCATCTTCGGTAGCTGGTGCTTTTGCAGATTTTTTTTCTGAATTGTACACACAGAAAGATTATGATATTTATGACAAAGACTTTTATAACTCAGTAGAGAAAACAATCTGTGATCTCAAACATTATTCTAAGAAGCACGTAGATAGACAAGAAACTTTAGATGATGAAATCTCTGAGCAAGAACTATGCAGCGCACTTCGTACGTTAAAAAAGTCGAAAGCTCCAAGTCATGATCACCTTCAAAATGAGCACCTTATCTATGGTGGTCCTCAGCTAAATAAAACAATCTTAAAATTGTTCAACTCGATATTAAAGCATGAATATATACCAGGTACATGGAGAAGAGGTCTTACCGTGCCCATCTACAAAGGTAATGGGAAAAGCAGAGCTGATCCCGATAGTTATCGGCCAATATCCTTGTTACCAGTGCTGTACAAATTATTTGAAAAAATTATGCAAGCAAAGATTAATAACTTCTTGGTGATGAAGGAAACCATATTCCCTAATCCACAACAACAAGGCTTTCAAAAGAATCTAAGCTGCCTCACGGCCTCTTTTAATCTTCAAGTGGTCATTAATTATAACTCTGACTGTGGTAGCCCTACCTATGCTGCCTTTCTCGATACTCAAAAAGCCTTTGACACCGTTTGGCACGCTGCTCTACTCTTGAAACTACATAATTTGGGAATTCGGGGGAAAATCTGGAGAATAATAGGGAATACATATCAAAGTGTACAAAGTGCAGTCGTAGTTAGCAAATACCAGTCTAGATGGTTCGATATCAAGCGAGGCGTTAGACAAATAGGCGTCCTGTCCTCATTTTTGTATCTGGTATTTATAGACGAGTTGCTACAGCACTTAGTAAAAAGCACACTGGGATGTAAAATTGGAAGTTTAGAGTGCTGCTGCCCTACGCTTGCAGATGACCTCACGTGCCTGTCAAATTCTCCAGATAACTTAGCTAAAATGCTAGAAATTGTTCTCAAATATTCTAAAAAATGGAACTACAAACTAAACTCTACAAAGTCATATATTATAATATTTGGCAAGAAAATAAATTGTAACTATAAGCTGTCTCTAACACTTGACGAAGAAATAATTACTGAAACTGACTCCGTCACTCACCTAGGAATACTACAGGATAGATCACGTCGTTCCATCAACCGCACCCGCAACGCTTGCAGAAGAGCAAGGCAGGTCTTTTTTGGTCTTGCAAACGTTGGGATGGGTACCCAAAACCTAAACCCCAAAACATCCGCGAGTTTATATAAGAAAATCGTGATTCCAACCTTACTATATGGCTGCGAACTTTGGAATGAGCTTCAAAAATGCGATCTACTGGAGCTCAACAAGTTGCAACATTTTACAGCAAAAAGAATTCAGGGATTTCCTGAACAAACGCGGTCAGATATGTGTGAGTCAATGCTGGGACTAATAAGAATCACAATCGAAATTGATCGACGTAAACTTCTCTTCCTAGGTAAACACTGCACCCTGTCCAATAACACCATCTCCAAACAAATATTCCTCATACGTCTTCACATTTATTTTGATAGCACCCAATCTGTACAATCTGGTTTTATTCCAGATATTTGGAATTTACTTCAGAAGTATGAGCTTACAGATTTCCTCCTGAACTTCATTAATCAATCAATTTTCCCTAACAAATCTCAGTGGAAACAATTGGTCAACATGACTTTACTTGAAAAGGAAGAGACTACCTGGCGCGACAGAATCAATAGACATCCTGATTTTTCTAGATTCCAACACTTACAAACACAAATCCGCCCTTCCACTCTGTACTATATTGCGAGGAATAATTATGAACGCAAATTAACCAGGTTTATAGCATCCCTGTGGGTATTAAAGCCAGGCCATGACGTTACTCACTGTCAAAAATGTGGTCAACAGTATACCAACCTCCTTCAGCATGTGGTCACATCATGTATATTAACAAGACAAATTGCCGACGACTTTCACTGGTACGTGTTGGACAAGTTTGGACTTGAACTCCACATAGAACTTACCCGAAGTAACGACGAATCACAGTTGCTAAAACTGTTAAGAACTGACATTGAAAGTAGACTTGACAAAACACGATTTCACCATTTTCAGATCTGTTCATTCCAATTTCTCGTCCTTGTATCACGAGTGTACTTCATAGCCTGAAGACCAAACATGTGTCAAAAGCAAAAATTCCCAATTCAGCTCCTGCCAAAACTCTCTACCTATATGACCTTACTTTAAAAACAAAGTCATTATCATTAATGGATCAGTACCATAATAAAAAGTTGGGGGTATTTTTGTTTTTGTTTTTGTTTTTTCTTTTGTTTTTTTTTTTTTGTTGGGGGGGGGGGGTTCCCTATAGATTTATGTACAAAGATTATGTGCCATTTTGTATGTTTGCATGTATTTCCTAACTATTGATATTGTATTTGTTTCTTCCTCGTCTGTATTAGTGTAATATGTATCACTGACTTTCTGGAATGTTTTCCGTAATCTTCAATGTAAATTGTTAAATGTATCTCTCTCTGTTCTATTTTCTATGTTTGTAAATGAACTCTCCTTATGGAGGAAATAAAGATTGATTGATTGATTGAGAGAGGAGGATCATATTTGTTACTGTAACTGTCTATAATAATAATAATAATAATAATAATAATAATAATAATAATAATGACTTTATTTAAAGAGGGTGACACAATTAGTTGCATGGAACTAATCCTCTTTGTGGCCCTCTATTATATGCATATTAACATACAGAGTACATGTACATAGTTTAATAATAATAATAATAATAATAATAATAATAATAATAATAATAAAGCATTGATAATAAGCTACATGTATATATGAACATAATAAACAGAAAGTTTTGTAAAACATGATCAAACTAGGTACATTGTGTATAATTACAGTACAAAATTGTGAGACAACAAAATGGAAGGTTTGAGAATGTATGCTTTAAGTTGTAATGTATTTGTCAGATCAAACAGGTTCCACTTTTCATCCATTGAATTAGATGATAATTAAATGCATTTATATTTGCACTTTCTCTAATTTCCTTTGGGATTCGATTCCAAATTAGTGACCCCGAATATTTAAAACTTTTATACATCAATTGAGAGAGGATGATCTTATTTGTTACTGTAACTGTCTATACATCTATTGAGAGAGGAGGATATTGTTTGTTACTGTAACCGTCTATACATCTATTGAGAGAAGATGATCATATTTGTTACTGTAACTCTGTCTATACAGCGACTAAGTGTGGAAGATCTTATTTGTTACTGTAACTGTCTATACATCAACTGAGAGAGGATGATCTTATTCGTTACTGTAACTGTCTCATAATACATTGAGAGGGGAGGATCATGTATGTTGCTGTAACTTTGTGTATATGCATCGACTGAGTGAGGAGGATCTTATTTGTTACTGTTACTGTGTCTATACACCGATTGAGAGAGGAGGATCTTATTTGTTACTGTAACTCTGTCTATACACCGATTGAGAAATGATCTTATTTGTTACTGTAACTCTGTCTATACATTGATTGAGAGAAGATGATCTTATTTGTTATTGTAAATGTGTCTATACTTTGATTGAGAGAGGAGGATCTTATTTGTTGTAACTGTCTATATACTGACTAAGAGAGGAGGATCTTAGTTGTTACTGTAACTCTGGCTATACATCTATTGAGAGAGGGGATCTTAGTTGTTACTGTAAATGTCTATACATCTATTGAGAGAGGAGGATCTTATCTGCTACTGTAACTCTGTCTATACATCAATTGAGAGAGGAGGATCTTATTTGTTATTGTAATTGTCTATACATCTATTGAGAGAAGATGATCATATTTGTTACTGTGACTTATACATTGTTTGAGAGAGGAGGATCTTATTTGTTATTGTAACTGTGTCTATGCATCAACTGAGCGAGGAGGATCTTATCTGTTACTGTAACTTTGTCTAAACATCTGTTGAGAGAGGAGGATCATATTTTTGTTACTGTAACTGTGTCTATACGTCTATTGAGAGAGGAGGATCTTATTTTTGTTACTGTAACTGTGTCTATATGTAACTGTGTCTATACATCAATTGAGAGAGGAGGATCTTATTTGTTACTGTGACTTTGTGTATATACATTGTTTGAGAGAGGAGGATCTTATTTGTTTCTGTGACTTTGTGTATATACATTGTTTGAGAGAGGAGGATCTTATTTGTTGCTGTTACTTTGTGTATATACATTGTTTGAGAGAGGAGGATCTTATTTGTTGCTGTTACTTTGTGTATATACATTGTTTGAGAGAGGAGGATCTTATTTGTTACTGTAACTGTCTATACGTAACTGTCTATTATAACTCAATTGAGAGAGGAGGATCTTATTTTTGTTACTGTAACTGTGTCTGTACGTAACTGTGTCTATACATCAGTTGAGAGAGGAGAATCTTATTTGGCAGGATCAGTAGATATGACATGCTTTGGCATCCAGCCACAGGGTGTGTTGGGTGGGTGTAGGGCTCAAAAAGTGAAAGGAAAATACAGTAATATTTGCAAGGGCTTTAATTATCAAGCTTTTATTTCAAAGCAGTTATGAATATATCTTCTTCTGAATCATGTTTTTGGAATTAATAACAAGTTTTGTATCAGACATTTGACTCAACATAAAAGACACCTAATTAAAGAAGACAAGAATTTTGTTTTTATCTGGAGAAAGAATGTGGTTTTTTGTGTACTACATACAAGGGTGACATAATTGGTCATTTGTATCATTACTTGGCTTTCAAAATACCATAGAGTTGGTGTTGAATGAGGAGACATTTTTTTATTTTTATAACAACCAATAAAGTCAATCTAATAGATGTAAATGATGCTTACACTCTCTAGCTTAACAAAATAATAATAAATATGTGAAACTTTGCCCAGTTTTTAAATTAGTTTCATTTAGTCAGAGTATTTCATCATGGGTGCTGATAAAAGGTCATAATAGATGCTGAGTCACAACCGTCTACTAGTGGTAACACCCAATCCATTTAGGTAATTATCTTTTGCAATTAATTTGTGTAATTACATTGAAGGTTGCATTCTTGAATTGCTTTGTCAGATAAAGTTGGATTACCTTTTCAGTCAAGTTAGGAGACCTTGTTAAGTACAATAGGCTGACTTAAAAAAAAAAAAAAATTCCATACATAGTACTGTAATACAATGTTGAGGCACTAAAGGTTTATTGGGCTCTATCTTTCTGTCTGCACATGGCTTTCTGTCTGCACATGGCTTTCTGTCTGCACATATGCATGTTTCTCATTACCTTTTAAGTATGATATACAATTAATTAGTTTTAGTCCCCAGGTGTCAAGAAAATATGTAGTGTATATACTTGCACACAAGGCAGATCCAACTGCAAACTGCATAGATCCAGATCTGCCATTGCATAATGCAATGGCAGATCTAGGTCTATGCAATTTGTTAGGATTAGTAAGTTGAACAAACAGCATAGACCCTGATCTGCCAGCACATTATGTGACAGCAGATTAGGGTCTATATTGTTTGCAGTTGGATCCGATTAATAGGCGAGTATATATGGGATAGAGTTTTTCAACAAGTTGGTTTTATGTCTGTTTTTCTACCAGTGCTCCTATTTCTTTATATTTGTATATAAATAGACCACTGTGTCAGTGAATCCGTGTTTTTCAGAGTAGTTGTCTGTGTCAATGAATCCGTGTTTTTCAGAGTAGTTGTCTGTGTCAGTGAATCCGTGTTTTTCAGAGTAGTTGTCTGTGTCAGTGAATCCGTGTTTTTCAGAGTAGTTGTCTGTGTCAGTGAATCCGTGTTTTTCAGAGTAGTTGTCTGTGTCAGTGAATCCGTGTTTTTCAGAGTAGTTGTCTGTGTCAGTGAATCCGTGTTTTTCAGAGTAGTTGTCTGTGTCAATGAATCTGTATTTTTAAGTGTAGGGGTCTGTGTAAGTGAATCGGTGTTTGTAAGTGTGGGTGTCTGTGACTGAATCTGTGTTTTTAAGTGTTGGTGTCTGTGTCAGTGAATCTGTTTTTAAGTGTAGGTGTCTGTGTCAGTTAATCTATGTTTTTATGTGTATGTGTCTGTGTCAGTTAATCTATGTTTTTAAGTGTATGTGTCTGTGTCAGTGAACCTGTGTTTTTAAGTGTAGGTGGCTATCAGTGAATCTATGTTTTTAAGTGTATGTGTCTGTGTCAGTGAACATCTGTTTTTAAGTGTATGTGTCTGTGTCAGTGAACCTGTGTTTTTAAGTGTAGGTGGCTATCAGTGAATCTGTGTTTTTGAGTGTAGATGTCTGTGTCAGTGATTCTGTGTTTGTAAGTGTACATTTATGTAAAGTGGCAGATTCATTATTTTGGTTGTTTTTGCTAGAAGAGTTCCATTTTTAGGAGTGGGGGGGTGTTCATTTTGTTTGAAATGGGAGTGACTGAACTCCTAAATTCTTTACAGATATGCCATTGCTGTGACTACCTGTCTATCTTTTTTTTTCCCCCTTACATTTTACAGCATCATCTGTGTATTTGCTATTAGATCATGCCGTCACTGTGTCAGAAACTGAGTGCCTGTGTCATTGTGCCTTTAATCTGTATGTTTGATTTTGACTTGTTTTAGTCTTATTTCTGTTCATTTTGTGTGACTTTTGTTATTTCTTTTCCTGCATATGACAATTGTCATTAATGCCAGAAAAAAGTCTCACAGATATACTTGAAATAAGAGAATCCAGGTGCACAGTGCACAGGGTATGCTATTTTAGTCAGTGGATATATTGTCTCTTGAGTGTGAATTATTGTGACCTAAGACATTTCCCAGAAGTACTACTAACACTAAGGGACTGACCATTCAATTTTCTGGAGGTGGGGGGACCTAGAATTTTAATTCAAGCTGGGATATTTTATTTAATTTTTTTTTACCTCATGATAATTTTTTTTTCTTCAACTAATATATAATGTATATAATATTTTTTGTTGTTGTTGCAATAAAACAAAGGAAGAATATTTTTTCAAGCTATTTGACGGCTGGAAATTTGTTTTAAAAAAAATACTAATCCCCCCTCCCTGCTGCCAATTCAATGGTCAGTCCCTAACCAGTTGAGGTTAAATGCAAATGATTGCACAGAGCAGAAATTTACTAAAGTTATTTACACTTTTAGGAAAATTTGCATGTATTCTCTTCTGAAAGGATAATATGATAAATGTAAATTTAAAATAGAAAAATTAACAAAAAGGCCATTTGCAAAAAAAGCAAATGTGGTATAAAATGTTTTCTCCGATGTCTATCTAAATTGTCAATAATTGATAGGAGCTGTGTGCAAGAATGATGAAACAGATATTACATACAATATATTTGCATATTACAATCATGTCTTATAATTTGCTCAATCTGCCTTTTGACACAATCTATTTAATAATATGTTGGCATGTAGATTCGGTCATGTAGATTCGGTCTATATAAATTTCTCAGAAGAATCACATACCTGAAAAAGTTACTTGTGTGGATCAATTATTGTATATACTCATGTACAAGTCAAGTCCAACTGCAAACAACATAGACCCTGATCTGCTACCACATAATGTGCCAGCAGATCATGGTCTTTGTTGTTTCTTCTACTGATTAGTCCTAACAAATTGCATAGACCCAGATCTGCATGCATAGTATACAACAGCGATCTGGGTCTGTGCAGTTTGTTGTTGGACTTGACTTATAAGTGAGTATATATGGTAATACTTTAAAGGCGACAAAGACTGTTGCAGAAGACTTCAAGTTAACATCAATTCATTTGAACTTGGGCCTCGTATTTTGACTTGCATTGGTTTTCCTGTCAACCATGGTCCACAATCAGTTGTAGTCCTCCAAGGCCAATAGACAAACATGCTACAATCCCTGAGTTACATTCAAAGTGAAAGTTTGCTTTTATTTCATATCAAGTAGTATGTATCAACATGTAGTATTGTGAATATTTAACTAAATCTACCTATCTGCAACCAGAGTTATATATATATATATATATATATATATATATATATATATATATATATATATATATATATATATGTGTGTACAGTTGTTTAGAGGTCAAATTTAACTTATATCTATATATATGTACAGTTGTTGAGAGTAAAAACTGAGGTTACCTTAGCTCTATAAGTCTTTAACTATACTGATGGTATACCTGGCACTTGAGGTTATTTCTATCATATTCCTTCAGCTATTTTACCCCCTCCCCCCTTTGCAATACTGTATTCTGCAACCACTTTTCTACTTGTTTCAATAGATTTTAGGTGCAAAAAACTGGAAACCATTTTGAGCCTTTATTTTTTATTACTGTTAACTTATATATCATTTCAATATATATTTAAAGTTTTATCTTTGTATGTTCAAATTTACAATGTGATCCCGACATTTAGCAAGTTCAGATTTATTTGCTTGTGGTGGTTGGGTAATTTCTGTTGTGTTTTTTTTGTGAAATTTAATTTGTGGGGGAATATTGAATTTTTAAAAATGTTTCATACATTTTAAATGAAATAAACACAAATGTAAGATTTTTTTATCACATGGTGGTGTGTTAGACCTGAATTGCATGTTTCTGAAGTTATGTTAATAACCTGTATCACATCAGGATGCAATATATATATATATATAAATATATATATATATATATATATATATATATATATATATATATATATATATATATATATATATATATATATATATATATTACAAATGTGTAGTTTTTAAAACAGAAAATTTGATTTTGAAAATCAGATCATTTATGTCACGTTATAAATAACTTATGACACATCCCTAAAACACATTGTGATATAATCATCCTTAAAACAGAACGTGGTAACAAACTTCCTTAAAACACAATCTGATAACAAATTTCCTTAAAAGCAATGTGATAACACACTTTTGTAATACACAAATGTGTTAAAAAACTTCCTTAAATGCAATGTGATAACAAACTTCCTTAATACACAATGTGTTAATAAACTGCCTTAAAACACATTGTGATAGCAAACTTCCTTAACACACAATGTTAAAGGCATCCTAAACAATGTTATAAATAACTTATCATTATGAGCTATCCTTAAAACACATTGTGATTACAAAAGATCAATATTGGATGCAACATTAGTCCCTAGAATGTGCAAAAACAGTATTATAAGTTACACATTTGTAGCCATAAACCTGAAGTTGGTTCATTTAATACATTGTTTTTTCAATCCATACATAATGATATTTGTGCAAACAATAGCATATATTGCCAGGCATGTCTGTTTTGAATAAAACTTAATACTGTATGTATATATTAGAGATGAATGCATATGTGGGCATATCAATTCAAACTATCTGGGCCTATTTTTCAGTAGCTTGTATGTAGGAACAATCAGGTTGTATCGATCCTTCTCCCAAAATTTAAAGACTCATGTTTTTGGATTGCCTTTTCATTAAAGAAAAGTTCATCATAAAACTTGATTTTGATTGCAAGGAGTACTTTATTAGACTTAGGAATTAAATTTTGACAGTTTCTTAAGTGTATTGTTCCTTCTCAAACTGAGTTCTTTGACCTGAGATATATGTGGTAGATATTAATTGCAAAAGGGCATTGTCCTTGGACCAGTGTTAGTCTACATACATGTAGTCCTTTTGTGTGCATATATGTGGTTGATATTCATTGCAAAGTGTCATTGTCCCTGCACCAGTGTAGGTCTACATAGTCCTTTTGTGTGCAGATATGTGGTTGATATTCATTGCAAAGTGTCATAGTCCCTGTAGTGTAGGTCTACATACATGTACAATGTAGTCCTTTTGTGTGCAGATATGTGGTTGATATTCATTGCAAAAAGTCATTGTCCCTGTACCGGTGTAGGTCTACATATCCGAAGTCCTTTTCTGTGCAGATGTGGTTGATATTCACTGCAAAAGGTAATTGTCCATGTACTAGTGTAGGTCTACATATATGTAGTCCTTTTGTGTGCAGATATGTGGTTGATATTCATCGCAAAGTGTCATTGTCCCTACACCAGTGTAGGTCTCCATAATCCTTTTGTGTGCAGATATGACCTTTTGTTGATTTTATATTTTTACAGTTGCTGCCATTTTTTGAACTTAAATGAAGGAGTTGGCAATTCAGTAAGACATGTCAGTAAATGTACCTTTGTCAAAATCTGTTATTGAAAGTAAGTTGAATAGAAATAATCTTTTTTATACAGAAAAACTCTGCAGTGCCGGTTCAATACTGATCTTGTATTACACAGATGTTACACAGACGTTACACTAATATAACCCTGATTTAACACATACAATACACTGGTGTGACATTGATCACATGCTGGCAAATTAATGGCATTCAGTTTACTAGGGTTTAACATTGTTTTCATGTTTCACTTGTAATGATGTCCTCATGCCCAGTATTTGCAGAATGTCCATCTAGAAAAGAATAAGTAGGATTGAAGATTATGGTTATTTCAGATGATTGAGTCTTTAAAAAATGGTGACTTTCAAGGAATATTTTTGAAAGTACATGTATTGTCTGTGTTTTAGATGGATTGAAATATATGGGGCGTCCACATTCCCTCTTGTTTCTGGTGCCCATCCTTTCTGCCCTCATTACCCTTGCTTCTGCCTTATTCACCAGGCCTGGATTTTGCCAGCATAACTTAATAATGGACTTAAACTAAGTATAAAAGCCAGTAATCTGATTGAAATTTAAGTCTAACTTAAAACTGACCAATTCAGTGTCTTAAGCTGTCGAGTCTTGACTTAACATTAAAACTTATTTTGGTGAAATTGGGGCCAGATCACTAAAATACCTCACTAAATTTGTTTTATTTTCTACTTATTTATGATATTTTTCATGTTTATTTTATTCATGATACAAACTGAGGTGATTGTTTTTCACTGTATTTACAATGAAAAGTCATTAATATTCTTTGTATCATCAGCAACAAATCCAAAATTCTTGTAAAAATGCCTCTCTGTGGTAAAAAGTTCCCTTATTTTCCTCTCATCTATATACATTGTTTTAGCTGGAGCAATTTTCATTATCTGGCAATCTAATAAATTCATAATATTAAAGCAACATTTTGGGGAGTTCGATTTCTTCTCTCAGTTGCATTGTATTGGTAATCTAAAACATACAGAACTGGTTTCTCCCAAAAATGTTGTATCTCCAAACTGCATTATAATGAATTTCAGTGAGATGATTGAAAATTATCATTTTTTCAATAGTTACATATTGTAAGCTAGAAAGCCTATCATGACTCCCATTAATCAACCTTTGTTTCTTTATTTCCAGATACTTGTAATGGCATGGTCTTAATTCTGCCTCCCCGTCAGTAAAGAATGTATAGTTGACACTCTTCTTTGCTCAAATTCACCATGGATTTACCAGCCCTTAATGAGGGTGATGAGACAGTAAGCCTGGCAGATATTCTAGTTGCTAGGGATTCATGTCTCACAGAGGACGAGTTATGGGCGCTGTGTCGAGAGTGCTGTCTCGTCCTGGAGGTGGTGAACAATTCTCCAGAAATGTTCCAAACTCTCTGTGTATCCCCGGACACGGTTGCTTTTGACCAGATGGGTAATGTGTGCTTCTTGGATTTAGAAGTTGGTAAGTGAAGTAATCCTAAGTGTATTCATGTGAATATGTTGTGTCTGGGAAGCATAGGTAAAACATAGGTATTACTTTTCTGACAGTATCATTGGTGGAGCTGCGGTGGCTCAGTGGTTAGCATGCCAGACTCATGACCGAAAGGGTGGTGGTTCAAAATCCTACCATCGGACCAGCCTGGGTCAGCTACCATGGGTCCTTGGGCAAGGCACTTTACTCCAATTGCCTCAGCATTAAATAACCAACTTGTGTTGTTGTGCCATAAAGCACCAAACCAAAGCATCATTGGTCTAGTATTTGTTGTTCCACTTGTGTTTTACATGATCAGCACTGTTCATCTGTCACTGTTACAAATGAAGTGATGAAACTTGATGTGTGCAATTATCGTGAGGAGATAATTTTCCATTGACCTGCACATCACATTTCAAAGACTGCACAATATGTGTTGTTGTTGTTGGGGGGGGGGTGGGGTGTGGTGTCATAAAGTATTAATAGCAGTCATAGAACTTAAAGTATCCCTCCACCTTGAGCTGTGCATTGCTGAAAGCAGGTCATTCTGACCTGCCTTTCAAGTCATACCTGACTTTTCATCTCAAGACTACATTTTATCAAAGACACTATTTCACAATGTTTGTTCATGTTTGCAGCACAATTAGTTAAGTTCATATTTATATCCAAGTCCAAGTATACTTGCAACAAGCCGGTTGTGATTTACAGATGTGTTTATATGTTTATACAGACATATTTATTTGTACTTGAATTCACCCATGAGGTCTGCAGGTGAAGATGTGGTGAACAACCATGGCAAATCTGCCTTTTCACTTCTTGAGGGCATAACTTAATTTCAATCTCAATTACACAGTATAGATTGGCCATAGATTTGTTCCACTGTGTCTTACTTTCAAACGTATGCAGTTGCCTTGACCTAATAATCATATTAATGGTGCTCTTATATATATGGAAATATGGCAGTATTGGACTTAGTTATTTGATATATTTTAGAATTATATGATCAGTACATGTAATTCCAACTGTTAACTACAGTTTATTTTCTTTGTATGATTTGATACACCCTAACCCCGGTCCGGAAACCTGTATAAATTATCTTAATATTATGCACCTTAATATACAGAGTCTTAGACCTAAAATTGATTTGATACAGGTACATGTACAGAGTCTTGGACCTAAAATGTATTTGATACAGGTAATGTACAGAGTCTTAGACCTAAAATGTAGTTGGTACAGGTACATGTACAGAGTCTTAGACTAAAAATTGATTTGATACAGGTACATGTACAGAGTCTTAGACCTAAAATGTATTTGATACAGGTACATGTACAGAGTCTTAGACCTAAAATGTATTTGATACAGGTACATGTACAGAGTCTTAGACTAAAAATTGATTTGATACAGGTACAGGTACAGAGTCTTAGACCTAAAATGTATTTGATACAGGTAAATGTACAGAGTCTTAGACCTAAAATGTATTTGATACAGGTAAATGTACAGAGTCTTAGACCTAAAATGTATTTGATACAGGTACATGTACAGAGTCTTAGACCTAAAATGTATTTGATACAGGTACATGTACAGAGTCTTAGACCTAAAATGTATTTGATACAGGTAAATGTACAGAGTCTTAGACCTAAAATTGATTTGATACAGGTAAATGTACAGAGTCTTAGACCTAAAATATATTTGATACAGGTACATGTACAGAGTCTTAGACCTAAAATGTATTTGATACAGGTAAATGTACAGTCTTAGACCTAAAATGTATTTGATACAGGTAATGTACAGAGTCTTAGACCTAAAATGTATTTGATACAGGTACACGTACATTGTCTTAGACCTAAAATGTATTTGATACAGGTAAATGTACAGAGTCTTAGACCTAAAATTGATTTAATACAGGTACATGTACAGAGTCTTAGACCTATGATACAGGTAAATGTACAGAGTCTTAGACCTAAAATTGATTTAATACAGGTACATGTACAGAGTCTTAGACCTAAAATGTATTTGATACAGGTACATGTACAGTCTTAGACCTAAAAAGTATTTGATACAGGTACATGTACAGAGTCTTAGACCTAAAATTGATTTGATATAGGTTCATGTACAGAGTCTTAGACCTAAAATTGATTTGATACACATAATATGAAGGAGATTGATGTGTTGATATTCACTGAGACATGGCTTAAACAGAGCATTCAAAATTATGAACTAATTGGAACCATTTAGGGAGGAAAGGGCTACACTTGGGGGTGGCGTGGCTATTTATGTAAAAAAAGAACATATTCCAGCAATTCTAAGGTCTGACTTGGACCTTCCTGACTGATCTTGAATGTATCTGGATAGAAATAAACATTAAAAGGAAGAAATTGTTAGTCGCATGAACTTCACATTTTACTGTGTTTCTGAGACTTCACATTGTACTGTGTTTCTGAGATTTTACATTGTGTTGTATGTTTCTGAGACTTTACATTTTAATGTGTATTTCTGAGTCTTCACATTGTATTGTATATTTGTGAGACTTTACATTGTATTGTATGTTTGTGAGACTTTACATTGTATTGTATGTTTGTGAGACTTTACATTGTATTGTATGTTTGTGAGACTTTACGTTGTATTGTATGTTTGTGAGACTTTACATTGTATTGTATGTTTGTGAGACTTTACATTGTATTGTATGTTTGTGAGACTTTTCATTGTATGGTATGTTTGTGAGACTTTACATTTTATTTTATGTTTGTGAGACTTTACATTTTAATGTGTGTATCTGAGTCTTCACATTGTACTCTATGTTTTTGAGACTACAAGCCCTTTAATCTACTGAGATGCATATGTGTGTGTGTGTGTGTGTGTGTGTGTGTGTGTATGTGTGTGTGTGTGTGTGTGTGTGACGTGTGTATTTCAGAACATAAACTTATGGTTGATTGAATCATAGAAAATTGCATTGATATATCATGACTATAAGGCTATTGAAAAGCAGGAAAATACATACAGTGGATCAGACAAAGTGGCATAGCAACTGCCCAAGCAACCCTTGCAACTGTGTGTGCATGGGGGTGGGATGGGGATGCAAGGCCGAGTGGGGGCCCAAAATTCCCATCAAATATGCTTTATTTTTATTGGGAGGGGGCCCCAGGATTAAGTTTTTTGGGGGGAGGGCTCAGAACTTCTTGCTATGCCACTGGTCAGACACTGAAGTTGTGACCAAAATAAATTCAGAAACAACTACTGTCCTAAACAAGTCAAGATAAGTAGGACATGTGCGTTATTCTAACTACTGTTCTAAACAAGTCAAGATAAGTAGGACATGTGGGTTATTCTAACTACTGTTCTAAACAAGTCAAGATAAGTAGGACATGTGGGTTATTCTAACTACTGCCTTAAACAAGTCAAGAAAAGTAGGACATGTAGGTTATTATTGGCATGCTATAAAATGGAAATATTTCAAGGCATCTGATCAGTTATTAAATTACTAAGTTAGGAATTACCGGTAACTATGAAAGCAAAATATTCGACCTTAAGTCACTGTTAATGAATATATTCAGTGTCATAAATTATACATATTACATGCCAATTGACACATATTAGGCAAATTATTTTACCAAATTTGGTTTTCAAATTAATATACCTACTCAGTCTTATTATCGTTTGAAATATCTGGCTCTAAATTAAAAGTACAAGGCTAAGCCAGTGCAACAATGTAGCAAAAAATGTTATAGTGTTGCAAAAGTAGAAGGCTAAGCCAGTGCAACAGTGTAGCAAAAAATGTTATAGTGTTGTAAAAGTACAAGGCTAAGCCAGTGCAACAGTGTAGCAAAAAATGTTATAGTGTTGTAAAAGTACAAGGCTAAGTCAGTGCAACAATGAAGCAAAAAATGTTATAGTGTTGTAAAAGTAGAAGGTTTTTGAGAAGGCTGCTGCTAATACACTCATGCAATCATTGTTTTGACAATTAGGGGTTGTACCGGTATGTAATCCCAACTTCAAAAGTGAGTGGGAATTCTGACAAGAAGATATAAACAAATGTCAAACATATGGAACAAGATTGCACTTGATTATAACATATAAAACATTACAGTGTTTTCTCAATATAAAACCTCAGTGTAACACTGTTACTAATATAACATTGGTATGGTCATTGATCCCAGTATAAAGCACCTCAGTGTATAGTCCCAGATATAACACTAGTATGGTCATGGATCCTATTATACTGGTTAAATTATACTCGCTATCAAGCACCTCAGTGTAACCTGGTCCCTGATATAACATGGGTATAGTCATAAATCTCACTATAAAGCACAATAGTATAACACTGTCCATGATATAACATGAGTATGGTCATAAATCTCACTATAAAGCACCATAGTATAACACAGTCCATGATATAACATGAGTATGGTCATAAATCTCACTATAAAGCACCATAGTATAACACAGTCCATGATATAACATGAGTATGGTCATAAATCTCACTATAAAGCACCATAGTATAACACAGTCCATGATATAACATGGGTATAGTCATAAATCACACTATCAAGCACCTCAATGTAACATGGTCCCTGATATAACATGGGTATAGTCATAAATCTCACTATAAAGCACCATAGTATAACACTGTCCATGATATAACTTGGGTATAGTCATGGATCCCATTATGAAGCACCTCAGTATAACACATATAGAGGATCTCAAATGGGTAATGAGGTAATATTGAATTTATGAAGCGAGTTAAATAATTTCCAGCTTTTGCTAGCCATGGTGAGATAAAGCTGGAAATTATTCAACAAGTTTCGTAAATTCAATATTCACTCATTACCCATTTGAGATTCTGCTTATCACATAGATTTTATTTAGAGTGGAAAGAAAAAGGAAGATGAACACATCTTTTTCTGCATTCCATTCAGGCTCAGATGCTGCACCTTTCAATTCTTGCATGTGAAGAAATAGTCCCAGATGCGAGTAGAAGCAGTATTGAACAGTTTGATTACAAATAACATTTAGAACTATAATTTTAAAAAAAATAACTTCAAATAGCAACTGTCCTTCTAATCGATAGAATATTTTTCAGAAACAGGATAATTTTTCAAAATTGGACCAACGCTGGAAATTCCTATGTGTTGTTATGTAGTTCACTTGGTTAGGTCAGCTATAAGGAGTAACTGTAGCGCCATCTACATGAATTTGTGTGTGGACGTTTAGAAAGTTTCCACTGAAAAGTTTCCACTATGGACATTCACCACAGATGCAGTATTGGATTTGGCAGAAGAAAAAGTATTCCAGTTGTTGGATATTTCTCTGAAGGGAGTATTACTGGATGAGACTGTGCTAGATGTAGAAGTGTTGCTGAGAATTTATGAGATTTGCTGGTACTGACTTGGCTGTAGTTATTAACTCACTGGATGTTTCTGTGACTGGATATCTACATTATTTGATTTGGAAGAATGCTGTGGTTATATAACTTTCTGTCATTGGGAGACCGGCATTTGTCAAATTCTTTTCAAAAGAGAGGCGAGTTTGTTTACTCCTATAGGTTGACAGTTAAACCACGCTTGTTATGGGGTGGGGTGCAAGCAACAGGTTTTGACCCACCAGCCCTATCCATTAACCGATACTGCCGTATTTCATTTGTAACAAGCCCCTGTGGGTTAAATTGGGCATATTCCGACAGATGTAACCTTTTTTTCTCAATGTCCCTTGGACAATCGATTCAAAAAATGGCTGCCAAAATGTTGAGAGTAATAGTAAAAAAATAAACTTTCAGAAGGCAGGGTAAAGAAAATTCCCACGGTCACAGACAATCAGTAAAGAGAATACTGCACAAGAATTTCATGGGCTTATTTGGACAAATCAGATTCACATAAAGTGATATGTTCACATGTTAACATGTCAAAAATATTGAACTGCACACACTATATGTAAAGTGTACTATGTGATAATGGATGATATAACATGGGTATGGTGATGGATCTCACTATAAAGCACTTTTAGTATAATACAGTCCATGATATAACACTGGTATGTTCATAGATCCCATTGTCCTGGCTGAATTGTACTCACTATAATGCACCTCATTATAACACAGTCACTGGTATAACACAGGTATGTTCATGGTCTTACTATAAGCACCTCAGTATAACACAGTCCCTGATATAACAATGGTATAGTCATGGATCCCATTGTCCTGGGTGAATTGTACTCACTATAAAGCACTCCATTATAACACAGTCCCTGATATACACTGGTATGGTCATGGATCCCATTGTCCTGGCTGAATTGTACTCACTATAAAGCACTCCATTATAACACAGTCCCTGATATAGCACTGGTATGGTCATGGATCCCATTATACTGGTTAAATTATATTCTTCAATATAATGCACCCCAGTATAAGGTGATCTTGCTTATATCACAGTACAATTGTATGGCTCCCCCGAAATTGCACTATAGTGAGGGACAAATGTATTTGTTTTGAGTAATCCATCAATTTAGATTTCTTAATTGTCTATCCACACAATAGGGGTGGAAACAAAAGTACATTTATTTGGATTTATAGGGTTTTACCATACCTACAGTAACTGTCATGGTACATTATGACTTTGTACATGTACAGTGTATACTAAATTTATCTTTAATATTATACAAAAAACGGATATAAATGTGGTGCATATAAAAGAAGTAATTTCAATTAAAGCTTATCTGTTCCTTACTGAATGTGATCAATTTAAATAAGTTGATATATTATAGGATAACACTTCATGCAGCTCTTAAGACTGTCGTAGAATTTATGCTCGTAGGTAAGCAAGTAAAAGTTGATAAGCTTTTGATCTCATAGATAGTAAGTGTAAATTTTGTTGACTTACCTATCTACATTACTTACCTACATGTATCTACATTATTTATCATGGATTGTATTATGTTTTTTTCTGCACCATAAATTTCAGTACCGACTAAGGGTTTATAAACCTCCCTTCAGGTCTTTTGTCAACATTTTATTTTTGGGAAGAGCCTTGCAACGATGTAACCATGCACATGACCTTATTCAATTTGTAAGTAGTTATATGTGTTATTGAAGCATTAAAGAAGCTAATCATTTTTTATCATCAGTGTGGTATTTGTCAAAAATAAATCTAAGGTTAAACATTCTAAGGAACAGTTGAGAGAAAAATTGTGGGAAAGTTAATTTTTATGGTTGGCTGTGTAGATTATAAAAAGCTTTCATCATTGATTGCAATTTCTAGGTATTTTTTAGTTTGCAGTATATGACAGCTTTTACAATTTAATGTTATTCCTAACTGGTTTGGGAATTGTGTATAGTTGAGCATTTTCAATATTTGCAACATCATATTTAATGTTACCTTACCCATGTCACTGATATGCTTTTATATGCAGCATTTATCTGCTTTCTTTTCCTCATATATATATATATATATATATATATCCTGAAATTCTAATGGCTCTTGCTGGACAGTTTTTTCTCGAAAATGAATGTGGCGGCCATACGTTTGTGAAAATAAATATCAGAACATTAAAAGGAGATGTAACAAGATGTGACAAAAAAGAAAACACTGATATACCTAATTATAAAATGTACCAGAAAGTTTGTCATTTTCCATTCCGGATTTGCTGCTGCTTTAGTGTTAGTATTATCCTTGGATGATTAACTGCTTTTCCTCTCAAACTAATTATATATAAAATAAATCATTTTTTCCTTCAGAAAACTATACTTTAGAATTTCACCCAACAACAGTATTTTATTACGCTCTAGTGTTTAAAAAATTAATTATTGATTAACAACAAACTGACTTACTACCTTCAAAAATACATAACATCTAATTAACAGTCATTTCTGTTAAGTCAGATGGTATTTGATCAGGTCCCCAAATAAGTCTTGGAGGACAATACTAAAAGTTAGTTGTTGTTGCTTGTATATTTTTTTTCTTAATTTAGGCCTAGGTTTTACATATTTTGTTCTAAAAGTATCATGTGCTGATGTGTCACAACAGAAATATCTTATCATTTACAGGTGGGAGGAACTGATGTAATGCCTATAATGCATACCCTGGGGCAATGGTTCAGTTATTGTTTTGTTTTTTATAAGTCCAGGAGATAAGCTTTCGCACCTCTTTTGTCTTGTGTTTTTGTGGCTATAGAGAGTTTAAATAATTGGGAAAACATAATGACCAAACAAGCTTAGTTGGGATTATACATCTATTGATTGTCCCACAAAGAAACGATGTGTAAATTATACCAATAATATAGTCATCTTTAAAATAAGCTTAGTCCCTTGTATGTGTGTGTGTGTATATATATATATGATCCTGACATTTTAACAGTTCTTGCCACAGGGTCTATTTTAGAATGTGTGATTGTGTGATTCATGCTAATTTCTAAAATTCATGCCTAAAACTCAACCAAATAAGCAAAAGTCACACATCATATTTGTAAGCTCTACATTTATTTCTTTATGAAATCCCTCCTATATTCAGAAAATTACCCCCTTTTTTAAAAGAGGGGTGGGGAAGAATTTCCCCTAAAATTTTGAGTTATAGAACAGACCCTGGTGCCTGACATTTTTTTACAAAAATTAATAAGGTGGGCTGATATTTGTAAAATTTTAATGTAAAAATATTCAAAGGAGGTATAAAAAGTTGTAACAAGAAAGTAGACATTGATATATTTTATTATCAAATGTACTGGAAAATATGTCATTTTCAGTTTTTGAGGTGGTATTGTGCCTATCACACGTCAGACATGACTCATGCATACATCAAGAAGGGTGAAACCCAACCAAAGTGCATACCCTACCAGTGTCCACTGACAGTGGAATATGCTCTTGTCAAATGTGTCAACTTCATACAACACAAATATTTTAATGTGAAAACAATGAAGGAAAATCTTATGAGGAAATCTATTACTTTTTGAGGGAATGCAGTTTATATAGAACTATTTTGACCAAATGTATTAAGGATTTTACATGTTTTACCTTTTATTTTATATGCCTTTTACAGAATTTTAACATCTTTACTGTTTATATTTTATATTGTTGTACTTCATGTTTACAATTATTTGGAAGAGTTTATCTCAAAATTTGTGTGCGATTTTTTTTTCTTTTTTTAACATTTTTAGTACTAACTTCTAATTGTGACCATATGGGCATTATTGTGCTGAGGTGCTGTTAAATGTTAATACATACAGGTGTAGGACAAAATCCCCTCAGGACAAAATCCCCCCAGGACAAAATCCCCCTAGGACAAAATCCCCCCCCCCCCCAACAAAATGAAAGGTAGGACATAATACCCTCCCCCAGTCTAATTTTAACCCTTTTTAAACTTTTTAAACCATCACAAATATACATCTGGACTGGTAACTTGTTTTCATTATGTTATCATTATAGAATCGGGTTAAAATATCTGGTACTGGCCTATTTTGAAATGGTATAAGGGAAAAAAAAGAACAAATGTGACATATCATCAGTATACCTCATATTTAATTGAATTGTGGAATTTCATGTTTATCCAATAAAATTATGGCTTAGCTTTTAAGTACTTCACAGAAAATAGCAATAATGGTAAAATACAGTCAACTCAGTACTTATTCCATCTTTATGCGAGTAATGCTCAATTTCCAATGGATGCAGTGCCCCACAGCTCTCAGAGTTTTGTTGACTCTCTTTCTCTGTGCCTTACACCTTGCATCTTGAAGAAGAGCCATTGATACAAAGGCAGTGTCCTTGCGGAGATTGTCAATGAGGGTCCACAATGATGGGTGTTTGTAACCAAACAGCTGTGAAAATGTCAGATTCTAACTCTCACACAAGTTGTTTGTGCTGTCATTCCCATCAAGAGTGACCTGGTGGACATCCCACATTATTGGTGGGAACAGAGGGGGTAGATGTCAGAAGCGGACTGGCGGCACATCATCACAACCGTCTGCTGGAGGTGGCTGAACATGTTGGAATGTCCCTGTCACATAAGTCATGTCAAACAAATCGAGCAAGACCGCTGCACCTGCGGGGGTATTGGTATGCAGAAATCTCATGCCATCCGCAAGGTCATCCACAGGGAGAAAGGCCAACCCATCCAGCATCCAACCAAACAGCTGGAACTTTTTCTCTGTCTTGTAGAGGCTAGTCAATCCAAGCTGTTGGATCTTCCTCCAAGTTTTTGGGTGAGGTGGAGGAAAAATCCTTGGGATTAAACATGAGGACCAAGAATGTTGGTGCTGGCCTGTATAACTGCTGCTTCAGAGTCAGTGATCACATTAGTTGGGTCAAGATTTGAAGCCCAGTTCTTCACATTTCTCTAATACAGTTCATAGCATATCCTCATAGATTTGTTGATTTGTTGATGTTTGTTTGGCAACGGTGCGTAAACGCATGACACACATTTCACTCAGGGGTGCTCGTATGACGTACAACTGCTTAAAAAATTTCCTTCCATATACCACTTGTTTGATCAGGCAAGGTGATGCAATGCTGATTTGGTGGCGAACACCAGAAGTCTCTCTGGAGTGGAGTCTGGTCAACAGTCTTGGATGAGGAAGGGTTATGGGTCAAGGCCACCCATTGTGGTCCATTCATGTGGGATGGAGAGGTCTTGCAAAGAATCAAGTTCCTTAGGTAAAGTGTCATGCCTCTGATATCTAATGTTATGCTTCATATTGTTCACTCACCGTACGCGAGTCATGACTGGATCTGGAGCATCAAGCACTGCACTGATCAGAATCTGAGCAGGCCTATCTCTTGAATTCAGAGCTTGCTCACGTAAATGGAGTCTAAACTTCTCTACCTCAGCAAGGTTTGGATCAGTTTCATGGCTGTGCAGGATGGTCACATGTAAATCATTGCGATCCAAGTTTTTAGTAATTGCGCCCTTGCATTGGCGTGCCTTCCTTTGAGAGCAGTCCCATCAGATGTGGATTTTATTCTCAGCCTTCTTCATGTACATGTAATCATCATAGCATAACTTTTCACCACCCTTAGTACTCCTGATTATTTTCATACTGATCATTAGGTTTAAAGTGATTTCACATACCCCAAAATACAGTTTATTATATGACGATTAACATGGGAGTTTGTATTTCTCTGACAAACAAAATAAGTTCCAAAGTCTTTGTGATATTTTTCTAAATACGGTATTCGATAAAATGCAAGTGTCAAAAACATTGCGGAAGGATTTAATGCAATGGATTAAAAGTGTGTGGAGTGATGCTTTTGAAAGCGAGCTGGCAAAGCACAGACTCGTGCAATTAGTCTTTTGATCAAAACGATCATTAGGCATCTTAATCTCCTTGTCTCTTAAGATCTAACATTGAACCTGCACACTATATGTCTTCCATCTACTCAAGGGAAGCCTACACAAACTTCCAAAGGGCCCACAAACACGTAGAAACCCATTATATATGTGGCTTCATTTATATATAAGGCCTCAAAGACCTCAAATATTTTTTTTAGTACCTATATTTCATGAGTGGAAAAATATCAACCTGCAGAATACTATTTCTACATGCAATTTTTTTTATTTAGCAGTTACTTTCATTAATCAATACTGTAAGCCAGGAGCTTTGGAAAAGAAACTATGATACTTTTCTACCAGTTTCAAGTGTAATTTTTATTATGATTTTGAATAATTAACTACATGTATAGATTACATTTTTCTTGGTTATAAGTGAAGTCTCATTCATAATGTACACGAAAATGGGGTATGGGATTCCTACTTAAATAATGCAATATAATGCAAATGACAAGAAACAAATCTCATAAAATTGGTATGTCATATATCAGGGAAGGGACATCTTTTAAAATTTCAAACAAACAAATTATTTATGCATAACAATTTCTAGCAATCTGAAATGGAATCTTCACATCCAAGAAATAAGCACAAAGGCAAATTGTAATTTAGGTATATTAAGACCTAATTTATCATCTTGCCCACAAAATGTGAAAGAATTAGCTTTCCAAGGTTTAGTTAAACCTATTTTAGAATATGTTTGGGGCTCCCACTCCGAAGTATTAGATGATGAATGTAAAAAAATCCAAATGTGAGCAGCCAGATTTGTTACATCCAATAAAGACTTCACACCAGGAAGTATGACCTCGGTATTGAACAGTGTGTCTTGGAAGCCCTTGAAAACAGATTAATAACTGTTTACAAACATTTAAAAAAATGCAAAAATCCTCTGCTACAATTTGACTAAATCAAAAAGAGCTAGTAGAAATCACCTGCAAGATACCCATTGCTCAAACAGATAGTTATAAATTTTGTATTTTTCCCCAAGAACCTTCAAAGAATGGAACATTTTTACCACAATAATTAATCATAACTTCTTAATCTTCATAAAATCAGATTGATGCTTTTCAAAATTAGTATGGTCAAATTGTTGTCAGAAACATAAAAATTTTTTTTTGGATGCACAGTGCATTAATGTCATTATTATGAGGCATTGAACTAATCAAGATCACACTGTTCAAGGTTTGTATTTTTGGACCATGAGAGGTTCATAAACAATCAACGTCACCAGACTGAACAAGAACATATTAGGGAGAAACATTTCATTATATGGGGATCATGTGAATAATATGTGACACAAATATCTGTGATTGGCCATCCTACAAAAAATACTAGCAGAGTAAGTCATTAGAGAAGACTTAGTAACCGATTTTACCTAAACAAAGATAATATCGGAGAAATATATTATTGGTTGGGTGCAGTTTATATATCCCACTTTCCCTTGAAAATATAATGGTTGTGCCCTAGTCCCCATGATATTATCAGTAGGTAAATGTATATCCACAGTGTTAGGCTACATGCTTAACAGCTTATTTCATAATTTTGCATGTGTATTTTGCTTAATTTACATATGTAATGAAGTTTTACTAATGATTTGATGTATATCACTGAAAATTAGGCACTTGCAAAATGATGCAGGAGCTTGAAATTTTGACTTGCATTTTACACAATTACATTGCATGTTGTGAGTATGCAAGCATTAAATTCAAGCTATATATATATATATATATATATATATATATATATATATATATATATATATATATATATAAGAAAATCTTGGTCAAGCTGTATACAGAGGCAACACACATGAGGCTCTTCACATGCCCTTGTTTGGGAGGTTTTTATAAATTTAATTTGAGAGGTCTCTAATGTCAGCTTTTACAGGATCAAAACTGTAGGTAAAGTTTTAAAAAAATTACTTTTCTGAAAATATTTTTCTAAATTTATAAGTTAAAGAAACTGTAAGGATGTGGATATGTAAGTTTTAGATGGTACTAAGTAAAAATTAAGCAAAACACTTTGCAGGACACATCCTTATTATGATGTACTATTTAGAAATCTCAGTTATTGATTTGGTCCTGTGTACATAAATTTGCCAATCTGCTCAGGGCATTATAAAATGTTTTACCTCTTTAAAAGGAATTTTTTCCATTGATATCCAGTATATTTGCTCATTGTACTGAGACACTTAATTTTTATCCATTCAGATAGATTATTTGAATATAATTGCTTTACCTCTTTTAATGCAGTCAGTATTGAAACTTAAAATATTAAATATTCAAGATTTAATATAAATCTCCATTCCAAAAATAAATCTTTAGAATGTTTTGTTTAAACAGGTTTTCTTATTCATTAGTGCAATGGCTCACTATTGTGTCAGTTAGGGTGACAGATTTCCATTATGCATCCATGTTTACATTCATGGAATTGTGTTTAGTTTATTTCACTAAAAGAGAACATCCTTTTGTCATTTATCATTTAACATGCTACTGTTCTAATTGTGTCTGCTCTTACATTTTATGTACACTTTTTTACCTTGACTCTGAAATATTAAGGACATTATTTTTCTTTACAGAGGTTTATGGAATTCTTCTAGTAAATCACATCCTCAAATATTACAGTTTGCTGAAAAGAGTACAATTTTATAAAATGTTATATTAAAGATAAATCTTAATTTCAGCACATGAAAAAAACTTTTAATATTGGAAATGTATGTCTGCTTCGATCAAACAGAGCAGACCAGAAGTTACTGCAATATTGGACATGTCTCCTTTGATCTAATAGAGCAGACCAGAAGTTACTGCAATGTTGGACAGATATGTCTCCTTTGATCAAACAGAGCAGACCAGAAGTTACTGCATTGTTAGACAGATATGTCTCCTTTGATCTAATGGAACATATCAGAAGTTACTGCAACATGGGACAGATATGTCTCCTTTGATCCAACAGAGCAGACCAGAAGTTACTGCAATGTTGGACAGATATGTCTCCTGTGGTCTAATAGAGCAAGCCAGAAGTTACTGCAATGTTGGACAGATATGTCTCCTGTGGTCTAATAGAGCAAGCCAGAAGTTACTGCAATGTTGGACAGATATGTCTCCTGTGGTCTAATAGAGCAAGCCAGAAGTTACTGCAATGTTGGACAGATATGTCTCCTGTGGTCTAATAGAGCAAGCCAGAAGTTACTGCAATGTTGGACAGATATGTCTCCTGTGGTCTAATAGAGCAAGCCAGAAGTTACTGCAATGTTGGACAGATATGTCTCCTTTGATCTAATAGAGCAAACCAGAAGTTACTTTTAATATTGGACAGATATTTCTCCTTGGATCCAATAGAGCAAGCCAGAAGTTACTGCAATGTTGGACAGATATGTCTCCTTTGATCCAATTGATCAGACCAGAAGTTACTACAATGTTGGACAGATATGTCTCCTTTGATCCAATTGATCAGACCAGAAGTTTCTGCAATGCCATAATTTTTAATGTAGGACAGATATGTCTCCTTCGATTCAAAAGAGCAGATCTGAAGTGACTGACTTTATGGCTTGTAATTACCATTTGGTAGTTTCAAAAATGCATTGTAGTAATATATCCACTTTTTTTCCAGTGTTCTGCCAAGGTCAAACTGTCTGAGGACATTTTTTGGGTGCTGTCACCCCAACAAGGATTAAGATAGAGACTGGTTTATTTTGTATGGCCCCCCCCCCCCCCCAGCATTAAAATAGAGACTGGTTTAAATTTATACTATTCTCTCTCCACTCCCCCCCCCCCCCCCCCCCCCCCCCCCTCTGCAAGGATTAAGATAGAGACTGGTTTAAATTTTTTAGGGTCAGTCTGATGCTCATTATGAAAGGGCAAATGTCCCCTTGGTTTACTTCATAACATAACACTGCTTTTCTTAATAATCGTGATTAATTATTCTCTGCCTGCTCCTTCACAAACCCTACCCTAGTTCCTCTAGACCACCAATCATTGGATCCAAACTTTAAACCATATTGAACATAAAAAATGCATATTAAGTCATATTCCAATGATTGAAGTCTCATTAATTGTTACATGTTATATATGAGGCATCAATATATAAACACAGACACACACAGTTGATTGACACAGAAGAGTATTCATATATATACACAGACTCGCACTGTTCATTGACAGAGATGAGTGTTCATATATACACACAGACACACACAGTTCATTGGCATAGAAGAGTATTCGTACATGTATATACAGACAGACACACTGTTCATTGAAAGAGATGAGTATTCATACATACAGAGAGACACACTGTTCGTTGACAGAAGAGTATTCATATATACACACAGATGCACACTGTTCATTGACAGAGAAGAGTATTCATATATTACACACAGATGCACACTGTTCATTGACAAAAAAGAGTATTCATATATACACACAGATGCACATTGTTCATTGACAGCGAAGAGTATTCATATGTACACACAGATGTACACTGTTCATTGACAGAGATGAGTATTCATATATACACACAGACACATACTGTTCATTGGCAGAAATAAAAAAGATAAAAAGAAGAATCACTTCATTACTACATTTTTAAAAAAAGATTGGGACAGTAAAGTACGGTATTTATCTTTGTATAAAAGTCAGTACTTTAAAAATAATCCTCAATTTAATTTTTGTACAGGTATTGACTAATATCTCTCAAATAGTACAGTACTCTTTATTGGATTTGACAATGGAAAAGTATGGGTGGCTGGTCTTATACAGACGACCATTATTAACAGTTGGAACATTGTCTTAGTGTTGGAAATCAATTGAAATTTGAAGATTATTGATCATAACCAATTGATCATTGATTACAGGTATAATAGGTTAATGACATTTTCAATAAAACTTGTTAGGAATGACTTCATGGCAACTATCAGATTATTGTACAAAGACACTCCAACTGGCTGGCAGCAGTTGAGTTTAACAAATCACATAATACATCTGTAAGGAATGACTTGATTGTAACTATCAGATTATATAAAGACAGCCCCAATTGGCTGGCAGCAGTTGAATTTAACTAATCAAAGTACACACCTGTATGCATCTCAAATGGTTGGTTTGGTTTGGTGTTTTACAGTCTTGTCATAGGACATGTTATAGTAGCTGGCACAAACTGATCCAATTATAGGATTTGAACCTGCACCCTTTTGGATGCGAATCTGGATTGGTAACCACTGAGCCACTGTGGCTCCTGCCTCCATTAGTCGCCTCTTGCAACATGCAAAATGGCACATTGGCTCTATTCTTCAACTCCAAGGCCGCAGGGGACATCTCAAAATAGCAACTTACGAAGCAGGCAAAACATCATGTGTTTTGCTGCTTTGGAGTTCAGACAAAAAAGGCTTGAGAAATAAAGATATTATTGGAAAATTTGAAAATAAGTATGATACAGTCCTTGGATCATTTATAATCAGTTGTTGAAAATTGTAATTGAACGCTTGGTCATTTTATACTTGTGACCAATCTTTGATTATTCTGATTAATTGTCACACCACAACATATACACCAGTTCAACTTGTCTATAATAATGGGGTGGACAGACCCCTCCCCCTCCCCCCTTTGACTTGTACACCAATTCGTCTTGTCTATAATTAAAGGAGTGGACAAATTAACTTCATGCCCACTTGCCTTTTACACCAATTCAGCTTGTCTATAATAATGGAGTGAACAAATGAAACAGGCCCCCTTGACTTAAACACCAGTTCAACTCGTCTATAATAAAGGAGTAGACAGATACCCCTCCCCCTTTACTTGTACACCGGTTCAACTTGTCTATAAATAAAGGAGTGGACAAATAAAAAATAATCCCCGTGGCTTGTACACCAATTCAACTTGTCTATGAATTAAGGAGTAGAAAAATATAAAAACAGGCCCCATTGACTTGTACTCCACTTCAACTTGTCTATGAATTAAGGAGTAGAAAAATAAAAACTAGGCCTACTAAACATATACTCCACATCAAGTTAAACCTAAAGATATGACAGTTATGGTATAATTGAGCAAATGGCAAATTGTATATAGTGAAACTTGTTAATAAAGGACACTAAGCAGACCATACTATTTTATGGACATACAGTATGTGCTTTATGTAGAGGTTAAATATGTGGCAAAATTAGGAGAAAGATTTTATGCAATGTATAGTGTCCTTTATATGAATATGTCTGCTAATGCACGGTTTATGCTATGTATAGTGTCCTTATATGAATATGTCTGCTAATGCAGGGTTTATGCTGTGTATAGTGTTCTTATATGAAGATGTCTGCAAATGCAGAGTTTATGCAGTGTATAGTGTCCTTATATGAAGATGTCTGCAAATGCAGGGTTTATGCAGTGTAAAGTGTCATTATATGAAGATGTCTGCAAATGCAGGGTTTATGCAGTGTATAGTGTCCTTATATGAATATGTCTGCAAATGCAGGGTTTATGCAATGTATAGGGTCCTTATATGAAGATGTCTGCAAATGCAGGGTTTATGCAGTGTATAGTGTCCTTATATGAAGATGTCTGCAAATGCAGGGTTTATGCAATGTATAGTGTCCTTATATGAAGATGTGTGCTAATGCAGGGTTTATGCAATGTATAGTGTCCTTATATGAAGATGTGTGCTAATACAGGGTTTGTGCAATGTATAGTGTCCATATATGAAGATGTCTGCAAATGCAGGGTTCACTGTATTGTATTATATGGTCCAAACACAAAGAAGTTCCAATTTATATGAACTTCATTATTGGATAATTGTTATGAAAATAATATACCATATACTTTTGATTATTTCATGTCTACATGTATAATAAAATCCTGTATATTAGCATTACTACAGATGGGCTTGATTGTATTACAGATGTGAGAATTATGTCATGGAGGTGTAAGCATGCTTTTGTACCTTCATCAATACAGTATTTTAATGGTAAATTGACCATCAATTACCATTATGCCTAATAAATAATGCACAGGTAAATTAAATAGCATCTCACAGCCCAGGTAATCAGCAAGCTGAATACAGTCAATAGAACCCTGCAGTATTATATTTTCTGTCCTGCTATGAGGACTACTCGGGGATGATCTTAGTTCTGGTCTCACATCCCAGGTAATCAGCATGCTTAACACGATCAATAGAACTCTGCAGTATTATATTTTCTGTCGTGCTATGGGAACAACTCCATGACGATCTTAGTTCTGATTTACAGATTCTACTCGTCAGTGTTTTTCCTAGTTGGCTGTGCCAGATATTGGCCAAAAATGATTGGAAACTCAAAAGAGTTACACTTGAATTTAGGCTTTTACACAGAAGATAATCAGACATGTCATTAAAATTAACCATGAACTCAGAAATATTGGTACTTGGTTACAATATAAACTTTAATTAAGATGAAAATTTGCCCTTACTGAATAAATTCATATGAAATGGCTGTGCCATGTGAAAATTGGCAGCAGTAGTCGTGCTTATAGACAAAAACTGATCAAAAACAATAATGACCTTAATAATGCAATCTTTGAACTTATTGAGAAAGTTTATGCCATTTCATGTATGGACAGTTAACATTCATATTTGTAGCAATTTTGGTTCTTATTTCTGTTAATTTTGGTGTATGACATTACACCTATAAATTTACTACAGGGATATATACACAGTTTGTGGTTTGCAAATGTTTGCCAGAGTAAATTGAGAGACTCTGATCCTGAGGTTTTAAATTCTTTCACAAGTCCTCTTGTAAACATTTGCCAGAGCACATGGAAGGAGTTTTATCTCAGGGGTTTATAATTTTTCCCCAAGTCCTCCTGTAAATGTTTACTAGAAGCATAGAAGGAGCTTGATCCCAGGGGTTTGATCCTTCCCAAGTCCTGCTATAAATGTTTACCAGAGAACATAGAAGGAGTTGGATCCCAAGGGTTTGATCTTTCCCAAGTCCACTTGTAAATATTGGCAGGAGTGTTTGGAGTCCTGTAACATTTGCTGGAGCATGTGGAAAAGTTTTATTCCAAGGATTTACATTCTTTCCCAAGTCCTCTTGTAAAGTTTTGTGAGAGCACATGGAAAGAGTTTGATTTTGAGGGTTTAAACTCTTTCACCCTCTTGTAAATGTTTGCTGGAGCAAACACTTCAAGATTGTTATTCTTATAAGAACAATTACTGGGATACATACATGTATATTGACATACATGTATATTATATACCAATTACCTCTAAAAGTATTTTTGTAAGCATGAAAAACCTGTATGCAAGTAGCACATACAATTCCGATGTTTGAGTACCGATGCCGTAAAAAATCACACACACCAGACCAATTTAAGCCAGCCTGATCATTTAAGACTATACCTTCCATCAGTAGAATCAACAACCATTCACAAATGACTAGAAACAAATAACATTAATTATTTAATAGTACCATCTACCGGTATGTAAGATTATCATAGTACTTTGCCCTTTCATAAAATTTAGAACATACTGAGCTGTAATTGACCTATGGAGCCAATTGTGGTGACTGTCAGTCAACTATCACATAACAGAAATTCCAGTGACCCGCTGTCTCGGGCTGATTGTGGTGACTCAGTCAACCAGCACATAACAGAAATTCCAATGACCCGCTGACCAATATAGTCACGCAGCTTTGTTTTTACTTAACATTTTTGCTCCACATGCAAATTGGTCAAGTGATCTGTCAGGGGTCTCGTGGGTCACCTATACAGATTGGTCAGGTGGTCTGTCAGGGACTGGTGGGTCACTGCAATGCAGGTTGATCAAGTGGTCTGTCAGAGGACTGGTGGGATACCTGTGTGGATTGGTCAAGTGGTCTGTCATGGGCTTGGTGGGTCACCTATGCCAGCTGGACAAGCAATTTTCAGGGGACTGGTGGTCTGTCAGAGCTCTGGGGTGTCACCTATGTGGATCTGTCAAGTGGTCTGTGAGGGACTCAGTTGGTCACTAATGCGGGTTGGTCAAGCAGTCTGTCAAGGGCTTAGTGCGTCACCTATGTAGATTGGACAAGCGATTTGTCAGGGGTCTGGTGAGTCACCTACATGTAGGCAGATTAGTCAAATGGTCTGTCAGGGACTTAGTGGGTCACCTACAAATTTCAAATCTTTATCGCTTGAACATCTCGTCTAATTTTTGATTGAATTTTCACCACATACTTAAAGCTCTCATGTCAATCGCCATCACTTTTTTAAGGAGAAATACACTGATTTAAAAGAAATACCGATGTTAATTAGCAGGCAGGAGCATTCTTCTCAATTCTGATTGGTCAATTCTTAGTTTGCACTCAAAATGTCAGAAATTTTTTGAGCCTGAGAATGATAAGTCCTACAAGGAGTGATATATGGTAACAGGTGAATTTGGGTTGCCCTAAAGATATATGGTAACAGGGGAATTTTGAGTTGCTCTATCAAGTTTTATGAAAATTTATTCTGAATTTGATCATGTATATGTGTTCATTATTTGGATCAATTGTCAAAGATTCATATCTGTATTGTAATTTGCATACCTTGTGAATATGAGACTAGTTTTTATAATAATAATATAGCAAGAAGAAGAAGATTAAAAACAAGACCAGTGGCAGTAGTAGTATGTGTATAGTCATTAAAAACAACGCAGCCGAGGGGAGGCATTTATAGAATTTGTTTTCGTTATTGTAGTTCACTGTTCACATTCATCATAAACTTGAAAACAATACATTGTGAGAGGCCAGGATGCTTTGATTAAGTTAAAACTTTATTCCATTATTTAAATAACACAGATAATGCACAATCGGGCCCTAACCTTTATGGCCATTTAATGTACAGCAGTACAGAGTCCTAATTTCATAAATTGTGGGATCACAAAAAAAAAAGGATTCTCTATAGCCTAATAATTTTTTTATAATCAATGGAACTTGAACTTCATGTACATGTACTAATAAGAGGTACAAAATACTATTTGTACTCAAGAAAATGCTCTTATACATGTAATGTAGTTCTCCCATGATATAGTACTATTTGTACTCAAGTAAATGCTCTTATACAATTAATGCAGTTCTCCCATGATATAATACTATTTGTACTCTAGTAAATGCTCTTATACAATTAATGTAGTTCTCTCATGATATAATACTATTTGTACTCAAGTAAATGCTCTTATACAAGTAATGTAATTCTCTCACAGTGGCCATCTTGAAAATCTTGTTAATGCTACTCCTTCTGAATGGAAAGTCGATCATATCAACGCATGGGTTTTTCACAAGAAGACTTCTTATAGTGTCTAATTGGTTTTAAATAAAAATTGTGCCAATCTGATATCCAGTAAATTATCCTTTTTCCCTATCCCTTTCGCCAACCAGTTGATTTTCTTCTGTTTCTTTTCTAAAAACTCATGAAAGCATCAAAAATTAATTTCCCTTAATCTGATTGGTTGGCTATTTTTAAAGCTCAGGAAAGCAGGTTGCACACCAGTCTTTTCTTCTTATGTGTGTTTTATATTGAACTCTGATTCAATTTTAATTTCATTAGTATAGGAATTTATTCCTTTCACTATAATATTAATTAAAGCATTTTACCAAACTGTTTTATTTGCTTATTATTCGTATCCAGTACTCGATAAAGCTGGTTTACATCACCTTCTTTTATCTTACTAACTATATATATATTTGTGTATATAAATACATATACATAAAAAAAAGAAGACATAAAACAAGAGTGGTTTAGCCACCTACAGGTGAGTTCCTGCTTAGGTTCGTTTCCAAAGTAGTTATATATATAACTATATATAGTCACCATTATCTTGTTTTCAGTGTCTCCTTTTTTACAGCTATGTCAAGGTGGGTGGGGAGTGAGTCACACCCTCCTGTGAGGAAGGGCAGCACCCTCCCTGATCCTGTAAGGCAGAGAGTGAGTCATGCCCCTCTCAGAAGGGAGGAAAAGCACCCTCTCCATTCTACTAGGAGAGAGAGCAAGTTGCATGAAGGATAGAGAGTGAGTCGTGCCCCTCCCAGAATGGAGGAGCAGCACCCACTCCATTCTACTATGACAGAGAGCAAGTCGCATGACTAGAAGGGAGGAGCAGTACCCTCTCCATTCTACTAGGACAGAGCGAATTGCATGAAGGACAGAGAGCGAGTTGTGCCCCTTCCGGATGGGAGGAGCAGCACCCTCTCCATTCTACTTGGACAGAGAGCGAGTCGCGCCCTCCTGGGGGGGGGGGAGCATCCTCTACTGCCTCATGGTTCGGTGTCAGCTTAAAGAGAGTCGTGCCACCCCATGAGGGGAGAGCAGCACCCTTTCAGTCCCAGTGGCCTGTTGTCAGCGACAGGTTCATGCCACCCTGAACGGGCTGAGCATCAATCTAAGAGTGTCAGATCTGGGAGGATCTTCGTACAGATCAGAGTTGCTTGACCCTAAACAGATATCAAGATCTCCCTCCTCTTGTAAGGACCCCCATGCTCTTCCACCAGTCGAATCTGGTGCAGTTAAGGGAAGAGGTACACTCCCTTCTTCAGACGGGTGCAGTGGAGAGGGTTTAAATGATCATTCTCCATCTTTCTACTCCCACATTTTTGTGGTACCCAAGAAAGGGGGAAAGTTTTTCTAATTATTGATCTTTCCTCCCTAAACAAATTCCCGCAGAAGGAACCCATCAAGATGGAAATGGCAGTCAGGAGTGCCATAAAGCCTGGCCACTGGGTGGTTTCCATCAGTCTTCAGGATGCGTATCTTCACATCCCTATCTTTCCTCCCTACAGGAAGTACCTCTGGTTTTGCTTGGATGGATAGGTCTTCCAATTTCGGATTCTGCCATTCAGTCTAGCCTCCGCACCCAGAACGTTTACCAGGGTCATAGGAGTAGTTGCAGCCCACTTAAGGTCACAGGTTATCCCAGTCCTCCAATATTTTGACCATTGGTTGATCCACAATGGCATGCTCGAGTCCCTCAGAATCAACATGTCTAGTTGTTGGTCTATAGTGACCAGACTGGATCTCTTACCCAACCTAGAGAAGTCAGATCTTTCTCCTACTCAAGATTTTGTCTACGTGGGGATGAATTTCCTTACAAACAAGGGACTAGTCCGTGTCCCTCAGGACAGAGTAGACAAGATCCTGTCCATGTTGGAGACGCTGAGACTCAAAACCATGTTGTCGGCTCGTCTTTTTCTTTCTCTGCTGGGGACCTCGAACTCTGCAGCGGACCTGGTCATCCTAGGCAGACTACACTTGCGTCCTCTCCAGTTTCTCCTTCTGGCAAACTGGAAACCGCACAGGGACCCTCTGAATATTCAGATTTCTCTAGGTCAGGTCTTCCACCATTATCTGTCTTGGTGGATCATTTGGGACCGGTTCCTTGCCAGAGTCCCTATACATGCCCCCAATCCCCACTTCCATCTGTTCGCAGACACGTCAGATTCAAGGTGGGGTGCTCATCTGGAGCCGGAGGGTCTGATTCTTCAGGGCTCATGGTTCCGGGAAGAATCTACCCTCCACTTAAACAATTTGGAAATGAGGGCAGTGTTCTTAGCCCTTCATGGGTGTGTCAACATCAAAGGGGTCGCCGCGTGATCGTCTCCTCCGACAACACAATGGTGGTGGCTTACCTCAGAAGACAAGGAGGCACACATGCCTCTTCTCTCTGCATGGAGGTTTGGAACCTCCTTCAATGGGCAACCTTCGAATTCGCCACATTCCTGGCAGAAAGAATATTTTGGCAGTCAGTCTGTCCAAAGAAAGACAGATAGTCATTACGGAATGGTCTCTGCACCAATCTGGAGCAGATTCCCTGTTTAGACTTTGGGGGACACTCTTGGTGGACTTGTTTGCCATGAGGCTAAACAACAAGCTCCCCTTTTACGTCTCCCCAGTCCCCGATCAGGGAGCCTGGGCAGTGGATGCTTTCAGCCTGAATTGATATCGTCTGTTCGGCTATACCTTAACACCCTTCAGGATGATTCCACAAGTACTTCACAAAGTAAGGAACTCCACTGCTCAGCTTGTGTTGATAGCTTCTCTGTGGCCATAACAATCGTGGTTCAACGATCTTATTGACCTGCTTGTAGACCAGCCTGGGATGTTACCCCAGAGGTGGGTCCTTCTGTCGCAGCACAGGGGTTCTCTTCTGCACAAAAACCCACAGATTCTTCACCTTCATGCTTGGTCCTTCTCAAACAATCTCTCCACCAGGAGAAGTTTTCGAGCAGAGTCGCCAAGTGCATCGTTTATTCCAAGGGGCCAGCTACGTCAAAGGTCTGCGATGCCAAGTGGAGAATCTTTTGCGATTGGTGCAGTAGGAATTGCCAGATTCCCTCCTTCCTCCCCGCACTGATGTCCCACTAGTAAGGCTATGTCCTGAGAATGATGAACTGTGGGAGTCACGTACAAAAAGACTGTGGGGTTTACACAGAGAGTCCTATTCACTAAAACTTTCTAGTCAACCCTATGGAAGGATTAATTCTCATCATACGGTCGGGTATTTCCTGTCATGGAAATAGATTAGCAGGTAAGTATTACATAATTAAAATTTGTTTTACCACTTAAAAAACTACATATTTCTGCCTTTGTCTGTATGGTCAAGTGATACAGTTACTAATTTCTGCTTTGTCTATTTGGTCAAATGATACAATTACTAATTTCTGCCTTTATCTATTTGGTCAAGTGAAACAATTGCTAATTTCTGCCTTTGTCTATATGGTCAAGTGATGCAATTACTAATTTCTGCTTTGTCTACTTGGTCACGTGATACAATTGCTAATTTCTGCCTTTGTCTATATGGTCATGTGTTACAATTACTAATTTCTGCCTTTGTCTATACAGTCAAGTGATACAATTGCTAATTTCTGCCTTTGGCTATATGGTCAACAGGTCATGTGATACATTTATTAATTTCTGCCTTTGTCAATATGGTCAAGTGATACAATTACTAATTTTTACTTTTGTCTATATGGTCATGTGATACAATTATTAATTTCTGCTTTTGTCTATATGGTCAAGTGATACAATTACTAATTTCTGCTTTTGTCAATATGGTCAAGTGATACAATTATTAATTTCTGCTTTTGTCAATATGGTCAAGTGATACAATTACTAATTTCTGCTTTTGTCAATATGGTCAAGTGATACAATTATTAATTTCTGCTTTTGTCAATATGGTCAAGTGACACAATTACTAATTTCTGCTTTTGTCTCTATGGTCATGTGATACAATTGCTAATTTCTGCTTTTGTCAATATGGTCAAGTGATACAATTGCTATTTTCTGCTTTTGTCAATATGGTCAAGTGATACAATTATTAATTTCTGCTTTTGTCAATATGGTCAAGTGATACAATTACTAATTTCTGCTTTTGTCTCTATGGTCGTGTGATACAATTACTAATTTCTGCTTTTGTCTCTATGGTCAAGTGATATAATCGCTAATTTCACTTTTTGTTGATCTCTGCAGAGGTGGTTTATACTCTATCAGTTTTGGTGATTGAAATTTGAAGATGTTGAGAATGTGGAATACATTTCCTTTCATACCTTATCTTTTGTAGCAAGGTTACACCCATTTCTTTTGAAGGCAACCGAGGTTAATCACTAATTATGGTACAGCTTTTTTTAAAAAAAACAACAACTTTAAATTATAATGTAACTTCAAAGTAGCACAGCTTTTTAACTTTGTATTACAGTGCAACTACAAAGGTAATGTACAAAGTGATTTATGATCCAAAATAAAGTTCACAGCAGTAAATCTGCAATATAAAGTTGAAAACCTGAACTTGATTACAGTACCCATCTCATCAAGAACACCTGACTTTAAATGTACTTGATACTTACTGGTACTTGATTTTAGGCAATGTTTGCAAGTAACCTATAAGGGCTCATTAGTACATTGTGTTTTTTTTTTTTATGACCGCTATTCATGGAACTATCATTTTAATATTACACTGTGCAGTTGAATAATATATTTACAATTATCACTATGTAGGATTTATTTGATGAAACCCCTGCTGGTTCAGGAATATAGAATTGGCCCAATATGTTCTCCTTTATGTTGCAAGAGGCAACTGATGGAGGCAGGAGCTGTGATGGTTCAGTGGTTGGCATGCTGGACTTGTTGCCAAAGGTTCAAATCCTACCACTGGATGAACCAGGTCGGCTGCCATAGTTTGTCCTTGGGCAAGGGCCTTTACTCTGATTGCCTTGGCACTTAACAACCTATTTTTGTTGCTGTGCTGTAAAACTCCATATCAAACCAAATTATCTGATGATCTTTTTTTTCTTTCTTGTTTTTTTAATAGTTATGGATAAATCGTTGTCTTTGATCATTTTCTTTTGCTGTAAGATATTCACAGGTTGACTAAATGCACAGATTTTTCCATGTTACAGTAGATCAATTGCTCATATGGAACCTGCCATGTCCCCTAAAAATTAAATTTCTATTTGGTTAAAATTTGATTATCCAGACAACTGATTCTCCAGGCAACATTAATTTGTCTCCCAACATCTATTGCAGTAGGTCCCGATATTTGGCAGTTTACAAATATTTTATATTTTTATATGCCTGTCTATGATGGGCATTATGTCATGGTATTGTCTGTTCATATCTCCATTAACATTTGGTTGTTCAAGCCATATAACTTTATAACCATTGGAGAGATTTCCATTAATCTTGCTCCAAGTATATATCAAGACCAGATGGTGTGTTACGTACCATAACCATGCCACCCAAGTCTCAAGGTCAAGGTAACAGCAAGGGAAAATGTAATTCAGTGACTTACATTATTAACTTGTCTACATAACTTTTGAACCACTTAAGATCTTTTAATGAAACTTTTGCCAGTTATATATCGTGTATAGAGAATGTGTTGAACACCATAGTCATGCTCACTTTTGTCAAGGTGAAGGTCACTGCATGAGAAAATATAACTCCCGAGTTGTAATCTTTGTCTGGAGATAACTGTTGGACCATGGAAGATATTCACAAATAGACAGTGTGTCACATACCATATCCATGCCACCTGTCTCAAGGTCAAGGTGATGGCAGGGAGAAATATAAATCAGTGACCTCTATTCATGTATAACTTTTGAATCAGTGAAGATATTTTAATTTGATTTGATAGTGTCATTCATATTCAGTCATACCACCTGCCTCAAGGTTAAGGTCACAACAAGGGATAATGTAAGTCATTAACCTGTTTCCTTATATAGGCTGGTACTTTTTAACCTGTAGAGATAATTTGATGAAACTGTATCCCGGTCCATACCTTACCATACAATAGTCAAGTCCCTAGCTCAAAGGTCATGGTTATTAGTAGGGAAAAGGTCCCAAGATGGGTGTATCATGTGTAGGGAAAAGGTCCCAAGATGGGTGTATCATGTGTAGGGAAAAGGTCCCAAGATGGGTGTATCATGCATAGGGAAAAGGTCCCAAGATGGGTGTATCATGTGTTGCTTGTGATACTCTTGTTCACAATTGTTGCAGATGGAAAGTGCTGATTTAATTTTGTTTCATAATCAAAATTGCAGTGTTAATTAAATTTACTATTTCTGTTGTTTCCTGCATCTACTATTACATTTTCTTTTCAAAATATCTCTTTGATAGAAAATTTTTCAAGCTGGGGTAAAAAATATGGAAATGTACAATTGAAAATAATAAGTACCTTGCTTTAAAAAAAATGTATACTGACTTTTTATTGACTTTCTCTAAAAGGTAATGGTCCTTCTAGAGCTGGAAAAATTCAAATATGCCCTCAATGAGGAATGTCAGAAAATAGAGGAAAGAAACTGGATTTTTCCTTCAATTTCTTTTATAAAATACAGAGCAAGTGACATACAATTTTACATGCCTAGCAAAAAACTTTTAACTTGTCCTGAGTTGACAAACAATGGATTTTTTCCTTTCATGCTTCCTTAACTGGATAAAAGTACAGATTTTGTTTCAAAGTCTCTGTGGTCACCCCATGTTAGTTGATTGTGAAACAGAATCAGTTTTGGTAATGGATGACTTGTTTTCATGAAATAAACCTCAAACTTTGTCGGACAAGATAAAAAAAAAACAACATGCATTTTATTAGCTGAGAGCTATGGTCTTGGAGGTATATATGTTGATGCAAAAGAAAAAGGAAATGATTTTGGTATATGTCAAAAATTTACATTGAATATGCAGGCTTAGAGCAAACACAATTGGCTGTAGAGGTTGACAATTTTCATTAAAAAATCGTTGTTTGTCATTTAATTGACTCATGAATTATGCATGAACCGTTCCTTTATAGTTATTTCTGTTGAGTAGTATTTCTTTAAGAAGCTTTATTTGTGAGATTTTATGTATTTATAGATAAAGTTTTTATCAGATAATGCACTATAGATCTTCTGGTATGCCTTCACAAATCACTTGATCAGATCGAACATTTGGTGTCAGAAGTGGGATTACATATACATGTTATAAAGTTTTAACAATGGCAGGTCATCAACAAACAACAGATTCCTCAATATTCATAGCTTGCAAGTTGAAGCTTATATGTACCCTTGAGGTCAAGTTCATACTTGGTCATGTTATTATCAATGTATTTAAATTTTTACAAGTCTTCACATGACCAAACAAATTATTTTAAGTGTCATAATACAGCACTTATTCACTATAAGGCCTTTCATTATAATATGGTTCCTGCTATAAAGTAGTGTACTCCACTCCCTCACTATAAGACCCTTCATTATAATTCAGTTATCATTATAATATGGTTCATGTTATAAAGCAGTTAACGCCATTCCCTCACTATAGGGCCCTTCATTATAATTCAGTTCTCATTATAATATGGTTCCTGCCACAAAGCAGTCTACTCCACTCCCTCACTATAAGGCCTTTCATTATAATACAGTTCTTATTATAATAGGGTTCCTGCTATAAAGTAATCTACACATATTCCTCAATATAAACCCTTCATTATAATACAGTTCTTATTATAATATGGTTCCTGCTATAAAGTAATCTACACATATCCCTCAATATAAAACCTTTCATTATAATACAGTTCTCATTATAATATAGTTCCTGCTATAAAGCAGTCTACTCAACTCCCTTACTATAAGGCCCTTCATTATAATACAATTCTCATTGTAATATAATAAAGTGGGTATGGTTATGGTTCCCATTTTATTAAGAAGTAGTAAAATTATATGTATATTCTACTTCATTATAAGATGTTCTCAGTATAAAATGGTATACACCATTGCTCCAATGGACAGTATTATCAGGGAGTAATGTACTTCATTAAAAAATGGTCTTACTATAAATTGGTATACTCCATGACTTCAGTGGACAGCATTATAATGAGGGAGTACTGTACTTTATTATAAGGTAGTCTCACTATAAAATGGTATGCTCCATGACTTTCATGGGCAGAATTATGAGGGAATACTGTACTTCATTATAAGGTGGTCTCACTATGAGTTGGTATACTCCGTGACTCTCATGTATAGCATTATAATGAAGGAATACTGTACTTCATTATAATGTTGTCTCACTATAAGGTGGTATACTCCATGACTCTCATGGATAGCATTATAATGAAGGAGTACTGTACTTCATTATAAGGCGGTCTCATTATGATGTGATATACTCCATGACTCTCATGTATAGCATTATAATGAAGGAGTACTGTACTTCATTATAATGTTGTCTCACTATGAGGTGGTATACTCCATGACTCTCATGTATAGCATTATAATGAAGGAGTACTGTACTTCATTATAATGTTGTCTCACTATAAAGTGGTATTCTCCATGACTCCCATGGACCATATTATAATGAGGGAGTACTGTACTTCATTATAAGGTTTTCTCACTATAATGCAGTATACTCTATGGCTCCCATGGATGGCATTATGAGAGAGTACTGTACCTCATTAGACAGTGGTCTCACTATAAGACAGTATACACCATGGCTCCCATGGGATGGCATTATAATGAGGAAGTATTGTATTAGGTTATTCTAACTGCCATATTTACCCCCATAAATTATAGAATATTAATATTCCCTTTGTACATGATTTTATATTATAAACATATGTCACCACAAGAGATAGACAATTTAAAAATAAAATTGCATATTATTTTAATTTGTCAAATATTAATAATTGAGAATAAGCCAAAATGATAAATTAATATTTTTCCTGTTACACCCAAAATAATTAATACAAAGTGTACAAATAATTACAGACATGCAGTAATATCACAAAGAAACAAGTCTTAAGAAAAACATTGAAGCTAGGACCATGTCAAAGAAATTGAACTTTATAAAGAGATCTAAAAAAAATCTGTCTTGTGCCTTTGTTTACAAAGTTGCTTGCCTGTTCAGTTTCTAATTTGCAGGCTTTTTCTTTAAACTTTATTATGGTAACACTACTTTTGGTCTATCTTTTCAGAATACTGATTACATTATAACTGAAAAAAAGAGAAATATCTTGTGTTACCAAGCACATACAGTGTTGGGGATTTACGTTCAGTTGCATTAATGAGATTATTCATTTTACGAGTTTTAAGATTGAATTAAAGTAAAGGCAATGTAAAGATTGCTTTTCAAGAATTCTTAAAGCTGCTGGTGTCAATCATACTAAAATAAGACTTTAAAGTGGATGAGGTCAAACAGAATAAAGAAGGAGATCAGTCTATGTAAATAAATTATTACAACAGAAAATGCATACACACTTCCTTTCAGTTGCCATTTCAATAATTAAATAGAACTAACCATGGTCACATTAGATGTACTCCATATAGAGGTCATTATTGAAACAAGTCAGATTGTTGCAAGAGAGTAAAGAGATAATTGTTAATTGAAAATTTTAATTAATTAATGTTAATTGAAAATGATAATTAATTAATGTTAATTGAACATTCTTATTACCAATTGTCTTCCTACTATTAACCACTTGTTTAGTGTATTAACCACTAGTTTAGTCTATTAACCACTTGTTTAGTGTATTAACCACTTGTTTAGTGTATTAACCACTCATTGAGTGTATTAAAACTTTAGACAGTTTATTTTGGATTGTACTGCTACAAAAGTGATTTTGGACTAATTAAATTGCACAGTTTATTTAGTATGTTTTAAAATGCTCTTATTATTAGAACCATCTGTCAGTATTCAATAATGGCTTCAGTGACAGACTCTCTTTTTTTACACATCTAGAATTTTGTTTCACCATTTATGGGAGAAAAATGCGAGACAGTGATGCTGATGTCAGTGTCTTCGGTCTCTTCAACTTGTCGACTGATGTCGATGTCTTCGGTGTCTTTAACTTGTTGACTGATGTCACTGTATTCAGTGTCTTCAACTTGTTGACTGATGTTGATGTCTTTGGTGTCTTCAACTTGTTGACAGATGTCAATGTCTTCGGTGTCTTCAACTTGTTGACTGATGTCGATGTCTTCAGTGTCTTTAACTTGTTGACTGATGTCGATGTCTTCAGTGTCTTCAGTTTGTTGACTGATGTTGATGTCTTTGGTGTCTTCAACTTGTTGACTGATGTCGATGTCTTCAGTGTCTTCAACTTGTTGACTGATGTCGATGTCTTCGGTGTCTTCAACTTGTTGACTGATGTCAATGTCTTCAGTGTCTTCAACTTGTTGACTGATGTCGATATCTTTGCTGTCTTCAACTCGTTGAAGTTTTTGTGCAAGCCTATAACAGCAAAACTCCCTGCAGGAATTTAGAATGTTTAAGGAGTTGCGAATGCTTTTGTTGATCAAAGTTAATTTCACCCATGGGTAAGGTGGATGAGGGTGGGGAAGGGGCAGTAAAAGGTCACCCCTTACTTTTTGGATATAAGATAGAATTCAGTCCACATTTCTTATGAAGTATGCTTTTATGTTTGGAATATTGAATAAGTATGCATTTTGCTTCTTTGTTTTTAAACCAGCATTGCCTCAGGGTCATGCCCTTGTGTCTTTCCTTACCCTCTGGGGCCCAACCCTAGGGTCATAACTTGTGGGCTTTTGAGATCCCAATGTTATCACCACTTGCATATACTTTCTCAGCATGAAAAGGTCAAGTTATTTATGTAACCAGCATTGACCTCAGGGTTTCTGCCTATCCAACTGATACTGACCCCTGCGTCATAATCTAGAATACACTTTGATAAAACTGTCTATGGTTAGACAAAGTCTTGGACTTTTTGAGGGAATGCAGTTTATATAACAAATCTTGAATCTATATTTTAAGGATTTACATGTTTTGCTTGTATTTTATATTTTTTACACTTTTTACAGAATTTTAACATCTTTACCTTTTATCTTTTATCTTGTAGTACTTCATGCTTATGTTTATTTGGAAGGGGTTATCTTCCTAAAGTTTTGTTTGCAGTTCTTTATGTTTACATTTTAAACACTTAACATTTAATTGGCACCAAATAGCCACTATTGTGCTCACATGCCATTAAACCCTAATACATACATACATACATACATACATACATACATACATACATACATACATACATACATACATACATACATACATACATACATACATACATACATACATACATACATACATACATACATACATACATACATACATACATACATATATACATACATACATACATACATCCATACATACGTACATAACCTAGAAACTGTTCATAATCCCAGCCTTAAAGTAAATATACACTTCCTTGCTATATAAGGAGAATTAAATTATGCAGTTAACATTGGTTCCAGGATCAGTCCTTATCCCTGAGGCCAAGCCTCTGCGTCACCATTGAGATTTTCACCATACAACCTTATATACATTATATTCACATGAAAAGGCCAAGCCACTGAAGCAGTCAACATTTGCCCCAGGGTCTCTCCTTACCCCTTGGGAACTGGCTGCTGGGTCATAACTTGAAAACTAATCAGAACACCACCTGATAAGTATATCTTCACTTACTTTGTGTAAAAAGGGGAATTCAGCATGTGGTAACCAACAGAAAGGTTGCAGGCTGAAGCAACAAAAAAAAGAAAAAAAAGAAGCCAGATAGAGTGTTCCATAGAAACCTTGTATTTCCAGTGTTTCTATTACAGTAAATACTGAAGACCTGCTCATCAATGTTTTGAACAGATGGGGATTGGCTTTATTATTGCAAAATGCTTTCTTAAATGAAAGATGTTTAAAACTTTTGATCAAAAAAAGTAGGCAATGATCACCAAACATGGACTTGTCATGTGAGAATAACATTTCTATATAGAACTCAAAGCCACCTCTAACCTGTAATATAGGCTTATCACCAAACGTGGACTTGTCATGTAAGAATAACATTTCTATATAGAACTCAAAGCCACCTCCAACCAGTAATATAGGCTTATTACCAAACATGGACTTGTCATGTGAGAATAACATTTCTATATAGAACTCAAAGCCACCTCCAACCAGTAATATAGGCTTATTACCAAACATGGACTTGTCATGTGAGAATAACATTTCTATATAGAACTCAAAGCCACCTCCAACCTGTAATATAGGCTTATTACCAAACGTGGACTTGTCATGTGAGAATAACATTTCTATATAGAACTCAAAGCCACCTCCAACCAGTAATATAGGCTTATTACCAAACGTGGACTTGTCATGTGAGAATAACATTTCTATATAGAACTCAAAGCCACCTCTAACCTGTAATATAGGCTTATTACCAAACGTGGACTTGTCATGTGAGAATAACATTTCTTTGTACAACTGAGAGCTACCGTCAACCAGTCACATGGGATTATCACCAAACATCGACTTGTCATGTGAGAATAACATTTCTATATAGAACTCAGAGCCACCTTCAACCTGTCATATCCATTAGTTACTATGTTAATGTCCTACTTGGAGTACCAGACATCAGTTGCTATGTTAATGTCCTACTTGGAATACCAGACATCAGTTGCTATGTTAATGTCCTACTTGGAATACCAGACATCAGTTGCTATGTTAATGTCCTACTTGGAGTACCAGACATCAGTTGCTATGTTAATGTCCTACTTGGAATACCAGACATCAGTTGCTATGTACAGTGAAACCACGCTATAACGCGATATTTGGGGTCCATAAAATTCGATCGCGGAAAAAGCGGGGTTGCGTTATTGCGGGGTTTTACTATATTTTACTTTTTTCAGAGAACAACGTATACACGTCTAATGTATAGCATGAAAAGGTTATCAACACCGTTTACTATCTGATATAGATCCGTCTTTGTTTTCCCACATGACAACCCTTTGATTGAGCAACGAGTTTGATACAGCTGTACTTGTTCAGTGCTAAGTAACAGAAAGTGGTTATTTGACCTCCCTGTGATCTTGCCACCCAAGCTCAGTCTCTACATAAGCACCCACATGCCGGTATGACAATCTTTGATCTTGCCGCCCAAGCTCAGTCTCTACATAAGCACCCACATATGACTATCTTTGATCAACCACCGCATTGTCTGGTGCTTGGTTGTGTATGCAGTTAAAGAAGAAACATAAGTCAGCTATTGTTTGCGCAATGATTGTATACAGGATGAATTGAAGTCCAGTGCACGTGTTGGCGGCTTACGTTTTTTGATGTTTATTAAATCTTGAGAATCTTTTATCAACCACCACATTGTCTGATGCTCGGTTGTGTATGCAGTTAAAGAAGAAAAACGTGTCGGCTATTGTTTGAGCAATGATTGTATACATAATGAATTTAAGACAAACACAGAGAAGACTTACTGGCTTTACTCGTGGATCAGTAATAAGTAACATTTCCGAAAATGTTTATTTTGGCATAACACTTCAAGAAATTGGTGAAATTGTTAAATTTCAGAAGCCACGATCGAATTCATACATGATCTCTTCCCCAAAATAATATATAAACTTTGTATACACTATTTCTCGTACTTAAAATTTTTTTTTTTTTCCGTGTACGAGAAAAATACATGTACATGTATATAAAATTTCAGGAACCACACCACAAACGTATTATATTCGAATTCATACGCGATCTCTTCCCCAAAATGATACTGTAATATACACATTTTATACACTATTTCTCGTACTTTGCAACAAAAAAAAAATGTTCATGTGCGAATGAATATATGAAATTTTGGGAGCCACGCCACGATCGCATTATATCCGAATTCGCGTTATAGCGGGGTTTCACTGTACCATATATCAGTTGGGTGGATTTGGGGGATCATGCTGTGGAAGAGAAATAAGTGCACAGTCTGGCAGAGACATAAACTCAGCAAGTTCAAAATCCAGCCAGTATAACTGAGATAATATTAAGGAATAATTTTGGGGGTATACAAAAAACATCAATACATACATGTAATGTTCACTACAAAAAGTGATTACCGTATATACTCGTGTATAAGTCAGGTCAAAATGCAAACAGCATAGACTCTGATCTGCTTTCGCATAATGTGCCAGCAAATCAGGGTCTATGTTGTTTGTTCTACTGATTAATCCTTACAAAATGCATAGACCCAGATCTGCCGGTGCATTATGCGATGGCAGATCTGGGTCTATGCAGTTTGCTGTTGGTATCGGGTTAAATGTGAGTATAGATAGTAATTCACCATTGATCTGGGATTCTTTGCAGATTTGTGGGATTTTTTAAAATCAATTTACTGGTTTCCCCAATAAACAGTTTTCTTACTTACAAGTAATAGCTTGTGATTGGACCAGTGAACAGTACTTAAGTAAAAACGTTTCAAAATGTTCCATTAGTTAGCTGACAGAAATATGTGCATTTATGTTTTGTACTATTTGTTCTTATGTCGCTTCATAATGGTCTGTTTTACTCAATTTCCTGCAGACAATGATCTTTTTCTGGAATATTGTGAAATTGTGTTATATCTGTTGAACAATAGCTGGCATATTGTTTCACATATCATCTCAACCAATGCAGAAGAGTAACATAACCTTTATATTTTTACTGTAACACATATCCAACTGTGGAAAGCATACACACAGGTCTGCCATTACAGAAGCAGGTCAGGATCTATGCTGTTTACTGTAACACAGACCCAACTGCAGAGCCCATTCATTTTTCTTCATTTTTAATTCATTTCCAGTGAATCTTCATGTTCACTCATTTCCTTTTAATTTTCAGTGATGAGGCAGTTGTTCTAATGTCCCCTTTCAGTCCCCTACAACCTAATTAACTTGGCAAGAAAATCAATAGTACAATAAGAGAGCAAAAGACTTAAGTGCATGTGACCTCAACATTTAAAAAATAAAGTTATTTCATTGATCTTATTTAAATCTGTCTGAAAGAAAATGTAAAATGTATTCAAACTGCACAACAGTAAAGAAGCTTGCATTGACAACTATGCCAATGTAGTTTTGTGGGAAATCATAGGCAATTTAAAAAACAAACTCTAATAGTTAGGCGAGTGAATTATGCAGGTGGATGATTGGTACATTGCAACCTGACCTTGAAGATTATTGTTTATTCTACACTTTTAATATGTGAATATGTGAATAAACCTACAAGGCAAATATATGCCATCCATTTAGGGGTGCAGACTACAATTTGATGCAGAGATATCTAACTTGTATTGTATTTAATTGTTATCTGCTATCAGGCAATCTTGACCATTAATGTGGTTTACCGCAGGTCCAAAAATTAATTTGGATACCTTCCAGAAATAGAAATGTTACTAATATTTTACCAGTGTATTGAGGAAGGTGTAATAAGATTGATTCTTTAAGTCCTAATTCCCAATATTGATTAAAGTTTTACCAATGTGATCAATACATGTACTATGTAAGTACTTGTCCCATTAACAACAATGTGATCAATGCTACATGGTTACTTATCCCATTAACAACAATATGATCAGTGATATGCGGATATTTGTCCCATTAACAACAATGTGATAAATACTACATAGGTAATTGTCCCATTAAGAACAATGTGATAAATAATATGTAGGTAATTGTCCCATTAACAACATAATAAATACTACATAGGTAATTGTCCCATTAAGAACAATGTGATAAATAATATGTAGGTAATTGTCCCATTAACAACATAATAAATACTACATAGGTAATTGTCCCATTAACAACAGTTTGATAAATAATATGTTGTCACTTGTCCCATTAACAACAATGTGATCAATACATGTACTATGTAAGTACTTGTCCCATTAACAACAATGTGATCAATGCTACATGGGTACTTGTCCCATTAACAGCAATATGATCAATACTATGTGGGTGCTTGTCCCATTAACAACAATGTGATAAATACTACATAGGTAATTGTCCCATTAACAACAATGTGATAAATACTACGTAGTCACTTGTCCCATTAAGAACAGTGTGATAAATATTATAGGTATTTGTTCCATTAATAACACTGTAATCAATACTACATAGGTACTTGTCCCATTAACAGTTCTGTGATCAATACTACATAGGTACTTGTCCAATTAACAGCACTGGAATCAATATTTTATAGGTATATGTCCCATTAACAGCACTGTAATCAATGCACATAGGTGCTTGTTCCATTAGCAACAATATGATCAATACTATGTAGGTACTTGTCCCATTAACAGCAGTGTGATAAATACTATAGGTATTTGTTCCATTAGCAGCACTGTAATCAGTGCAGCATAGGTGCTTGTTCCATTAATAACACTGTAATCAATACTACAAAGGTATTTGTCCCATTAACAGCACTGTAATCCATACTACATAGGTATTTGTCCCATTAACAGCACTGTAATCAATGCAGCATAGGTGCTTGTTCCATTAACAACAGAATGATCATTAACATGTAGGTACTGAAAAACCCTGATTGAAAAGAGCTTTATTTTGGAAGACCATCTGCTGTGAAAGACCAGGCCTTATATTCTCTAAACTTTCTAAGCAAGAAACTAGATTAAAGCTCCGCCAATTTTGCAAGCTTAAGGTTAAATTTTTTTGGCATTCTGTAGCTTTGGTTAGAATTCAGCTGGAAGCAAATAACTTTCTAAGATTTTCTAAACTTTTGTTCTTCTGCTTGCATGCTTGTGTGTTGGGTGTCATGTGTCATGCATCATGTGTCTATCAATGATTGCTATTTTTAACTCCTCAAAAACTGTTGTTTTGACCAAATTTGATAGAGAGCATCCTGGCATGAAAGGCTTTCAAATTTGTACAAATGATGCCAATCCACCATCAAGTATGTCCACAGTTACTGAAAAAAGAAAAACCTTTAAATGAGTTATCTCAGAAACCACTGAATGGAATTTTATAAAATTTGACAGAAAGCATCTTGCATGAAGATCTGTGAAGTTCGTACAAATATGATGTCTATATGCCTTAAAGCATGGCAGCCATTAAAAAAACCCCAGAAAAACCCATCCATCATTCATTGACAGTTGCTATTTTCAACTTCTTCTCAAAACCCATGACACCAGTTTCAACGAAGTGCAGAGCACCCTGATATAAAGACCTTTCAAGTTTGTAAAAAATATGCCAATACACCCACAAATATGGCCACCATTAATAAAAATAGAAGAAAGAAACACGTTCAAACGACTTCTTCTTCAAAACTGCTGAACAGGATTTGATTACATTTGACAGAAACTATCCTGACTTAAAAACTTTTCAGATTCATACAAATGATGTCGATCCACCATAAAATATAGCTGCTGTTACTTAAAAAAAACCCCATCCTTTAAACAACTTCTCCAAAAACTGTGGAATAGAATTTGTCTAAGCCAAATGTTGCTTGTAACCAGCATAGCTCAAGAACCATTCAACATTCTAATGCAGTTTGATATAACATTGTCTTAGTGACCTAGATGTTTTGATTAAGGTTTTTGTCTTGTTGGCTTCATTTTGGATGGAGTTATGGTCCTTGACAATTAACTTGATATCTTCACATGAGATGTTGCTTGTAACCAGCATAACTCAAGAACCATTCAATATATTTAGATGCAGTTTGATATGACCATTGTTTTGCCGACTTACATTACTTTTCATGAGTTAGTCTTGTTTGCTCCATTTAGAATAGAGTTATGCCCCTTGTTACATTTTTTTTGTACATGGAAACTTGGAATGTTACTTGCAGTCAGCATACCTCAAGAACCATTCAACATATTCTGATGGAATTTGGTAGGAACATTGTCTCTTTGACATAGATGTTGTATTTTATGCATTTGACTCATCTATACCATTTTGGACGAGGTTACTGCCCATGTCAGTCAACTGCATATCTTTACATGGAATGTTGCTTGTAATCTTGTAATCAATATAGCTCAAGAACCATTCAACATATAATGTTTTCTGTATTTCATAGACCTATATGTCTCATCTACTCCATTTTGGACAGAGCTATGACCCCATGTCAATCAGTTTATCTTTACAGGGGTCGTACGTGGCTGAGTGGTCTAAGGCACTCGCCTTTACAAATAACTCACAAATCTCACCCCTTTTCATGTGAGTTCAAGTCTTAGCTCGACCAATGTGGGTGTGTGAGAAATCTTGCCTGTAGCTTCCAATGGGTTGGTGGTTCTTCCCAGAGTCTTTCTGGGTTCTTCCTCAGCCAAATATACTGGCCGCCATGTATAGCCTATCATGTGCTGAAAAATAGTGTTACACCCCACAAAACCAAACCAAACCTTATCTTTACATGGGATGTTGCTTGTATTGATGAAGACCTTGAAGGAGTTGGATTTCAAGCACTCCACATATTTAGAGGAGTCATGGTCCTTGAATTCCCATCTTCTCCTAACTTTGGATTCCAAACACAAATTCTTGTGCTTGAGGTCCTTTGGAGAAAATTATAGTTAGCTGTGGGGCCTTTTGCAATGTACCCATTGATAATAGATCTAGTATTTTGCTTGTTTATATGGGGGAAAAATATACAAGAATTTGTTTTCAGAAGATTTTGCGTGGTCGGGGCTGATTTAAGTTCTTTATATTTCTCTTTATATTATATGATCTGCTAGAAGATCTGGTATCAGTTGGTATTTCTGTCATTGTGATAAGTAATGATCTGGTATCAGTTGGTATTTCTGTCATTGTGATAAGTAATGATCTGGTATCAGTTGGTATTTCTGTCATTGTGATAAGTAATGATGTGGTATCAGTTGGTATTTTTGTCATTGTGATAAGTAATGATGTGGTATCAGTTGGTATTTCTGTCATTGTGATAAGTAATGATCTGGTATCAGTTGGTATTTCTGTCATTGTGATAAGTAATGATCTGGTATCAGTTGGTATTTCTGTCATTGTGATAAGTAAAGATCTTGTATCAGTTGGTATTTCTGTCATTGTGATAAGTAATGATCTGGTATTGGTTGGTATTTCTGTCATTGTGATAAGTAATGATTTCTCTTGGGAAGGAATCTTATATGTGTACTGAGTTCATTCATCTTGACTTTAACATTTTTGATGAACCAGCTTTGGTGGAAGCTCAACACAGTGATCATTTTGGCATCCATCTGCATGTCAGTACATCTGTCCATCTGAATGTCAGTAAATCTATCTGCATGTCTGTACATCTGTCTATTGGCATGTCTGTACATCTGTCCATCTGCATGTCTGTCTATCTATCCATCTGTATGTCATAAAATCCGTCTGCCTGCATGCATGTACACCTGTGATCACTTTAGTGTATATCTGCATGTCTGTACATCTATCTATCTGCATGTCTCTACATCTGTCCATCTGTCTGTCTGTACATCTGTCCCTCTGCATGTCTAGACATCTGTCCAGCTATATGTCTGTACATTTGTCCATCGGCATGTTGGTACATCTGTATCTGCATGTCAGTACATCTATCTGCATGTCTGTACATCTATCTATCTGCATGTCTGTCCATTTGCATTTCAGTCCATCTGTCCATCTGCATGTCAGTACATCTGTACACCTGCATGTCAGTACATCTGTCCATCTGCATGCCACCACATCTGTCCATCTGCATGTCTGTAAATCTGCCCATCTCTATGTCTGTACATCTGTCCATCTGTATGTCTGTACCTCTATTTGTATGTTGATACACATTGTAGATTAAGCTAAGTGTTAAATGTGTTACTTTCTAGCCAAATTAAAGGTGGTTTTGACAACAAGGAGGTCTCTTGTTGAATGGTTTTGACCACAAGGAGGTCTCTTGTTGAATGGTTTTGACAACAAGGAGGTCTCTTGTTGAATGGTTTTGACAACAAGGAGGTCTCTTGTTGAATGGTTTTGACCACAAGGAGGTCTCTTGTTGAATGGTTTTGACAACAAGGAGGTCTCTTGTTGAATGGTTTTGACAACAAGGAGGTCTCTTGTTGAATGGTTTTGACAACAAGGAGGTCTCTTGTTGAATGGTTTAGCTCACTGTATAGATTGTTCATAAAATTAACCTGCTCATTGTTTATTTTTTTTTCATTCCAAGTCAGATTTTTACTCTGATCAAATCTCAGATTGAAAAGAAAAATAAAATTTACCATTTATATGATAGTTTTGTCAATAAGATGTGGATGTTCCTGATCCTTAGTTCTATGAATTCATGTAGCTCATAGGATCAAATTTTGAACTACACCTAGGTTTGGTTACTTCAACATTTTGAACCTATCAGGCAATTGCTGTGTCATTTAATCAGCGGATTAGTTATGAGTGATAGGTACCCTGTCATTGGTAGTTGGATAAGATTGGTTAGTGTTAACCCTATGTACCCCTAAAAATGAGAATGCAACAGTCATTCAAGTCTGGAAAAGTGTAAACCGGACTACTTAATTCCCTATGTACCCCCAAAAATGAGAATGCAGCAGTCATTCAAGTCTGGAAAAGTGAAAACCAGACTACTTAATTAAGTATATCAGTAATTATAATGTGATTTTTAAAAAATTCTTCAGAGCACAAAATTAGACTAGGAATCCAAAATTTGATAATACATTTTAGAGTATGTTAATTTATCTAAACATTTTAGTGTTCAGAATTGTACTCTTGAAAGTTATTAACTTCCTAAATTATCCTCAAATCTTTTTAATTTATCAAAGAGTAGTTTATTTTCGATGATAATATATATTCATATTATAGGCTGTCAGTCAAGTTTTTGTTTGAATAAGTCTTGAGACATCTGTATGTGCTTGCTCTATTGATAAATAAGTCTTGAGACATCTGTATGTGCTTGCTCTATTGATAAATAAGTCTTGAGACATCTGTATGTGCTTTCTCTGTTGATAAATAAGTATTGAGACATCTGTATGTGCTTGCTCTATTGATAAATAAGTCTTGAGACATCTGTATGTGCTTTTTCTATTGATAAATAAGTCTTGAGACATCTATATGTGTTTGCTCTGTTGATAAATAAGTCTTGGGGCATCTGTTTAAGCTTTCCCTATTGATGAATACATCTTGAGATATCTGTTTATGCTTACCCTATTGATGAATACATCTTGAGATATCTGTTTATGCTTATTCTATTGATGAATAAATCTTGAGACATCTGTTTGTGCTTACTCTTGAGGTCAATACATTTTGATACATCTGTTTGCTTACTTTATTGATGAATAAGTCTTGAGACATCTGTATGTGCTTACTCTGTTAATGAATAAGTCTGGAGACATCTGTTTGTGCTTACTCTATTGCTGAATAAGTCTCAAGACATCTGTGCTTACTCTATTGATGAATAAGCTTGACATATCTGTATGTGCTTCCTCTATTGATGAATAGGTCTTGAGACATCTATTTGTGCTTACTCTCTTGATGAATACATCTTTAGACATCTGTTTGTACTTACTCTATTGATGAGTAAGTCTTGAAATATCTGTGCTTACTGTATTGATAACTAAATCTTGAAACATCTGTTTGTGCTTTCTTTGTTTATGAAAACATCTTTAGGTATATGTGCTTACTCTGTTGATGAATAAATCTTGAGACATCTGTTTGTGCTTACTTTGTAGAGAAAGTTGTGAACTATTTGTACCTTATGTATTATTATGTATTTCACATTTCATGGTCTTTTAGTCATATCCACTAGTAATTTCAAAGTTACCATTTTACCATACTAATTTCAAAAATACCATTTTACCATACTAATTTCAAAAATACCATTTTACCATAGTAATTTAGAAGTTACCAATTTACCATAGTAATTTCAAAGTTACCATTTTTCCATAGTCATTTCAAAGTTTGACATATATATTTCGATTTTGTGACAGGATTATGTGACAATTACCTAGTGACACATTGACACAGGATTATATGAAGGTATCTAATGATAACATTAAGACAGGACTTTTTAGCATGATAACATTAAGACAGGACTTTTTAGCATGATAACATTAAGACAGGACTTTTTAGCATGATAACATTAAGACAGGACTTTTTAGCAAGTACATAATGACTCCTTAACATAGGATTAAATGTCAAGTGCCTAATGACACATTGAACCAGAATTATGTGACCAGTACCTCATGACACATTGACACAGGATTTTTATGACAAGTACCTAATGACACATTGACACAGGATTATGTGACCAGTACCTTATGATACATTGACACAGGATTTTGTGACAAGTACCTAATGACACACTGGCACAGGATTATGTGACCTGTACCTTATGATTAGGGGTGAAACGATTAATCGATATATCGATGTATCGATAATTTTTCCATAGCGATACCCATATTGATACAAGAGGTGAAGAATCGATACAAAACAATACTTACCCTATACAAGCTACTTAAATTTACGGCAGCTGTGAATAATTATTATTTGTTTGCCTTTTTAGTCTTTAAACTGAGAATACATCTGAGACAGTTGTAGTAGGCATATGCCCTTATTTCGGTCAGTAAAAAATAAAAACTGTTGACAACAGCCACTGGCCGTATACAAATTAACACAAAGTGACTAACTCACGTGGTTCAAAATCTACACTATTTCTTCCGTTTGAAGATAACACTGTAATGCCTTCCAACTTTAAGTGAAGACATGAAATTGGTAATAAGATGTTTTCAAAGCATTCATGACATGCAAAACAAATGGCTTAGTGACCAAGATGAATCCTGCATATGATCAAATGGAACAGCCTGATATGGCCTCAAAAGTTGAATTAAAGTCACTGACAACTTGCATGTAGTCTGTTTGGAAGTATTTTTTTAAATCTTGTTAAGGATGAGAATGGCATATTAACAGATGACAAGTCTATGTCTGAATGTAATTTGCATACTGGACATATAACCAATATGTGAAGACATATTAAATGGCACCATCCTATCACTGACAGACCTTCTAAAGATGAAAAAACTATCAAATTGATAGATGTATTGATGATGTATCATATCATAGGCTGTGTATTATGAATCATATCGATATGTGGCAGAGGTGTATCGTTTCACCCCTACTTATGATACATTGACACAGAATTATGTAGCAAGTACCTAATGACACATTGACACAGGATTATGTGACAAGTACCATATGATACATTGACACAGGATTAAGTGATAAGTGCCTAATGACACATTGACACAGGATTTTACGACAAGTACCTAATGACACATTGACAAAGGATTTCATGACAAGTACCAAATGACACATTGACACAGGATTTTATGACAAGTACCTAATGACACATTGACACAGGATTTTGTGACAAGTACCTAATGACACATTGACAACTGAATTGAAGCTTATTGTTCATGTTCTATTGGGTCATTTGGTGGTATAAATCTTGGACTTGTTTCAAAGAGGTAATTGAAGCAGTGCAATGTATTGTACTTTTGTAGCCAAATAAATGTTACCATTTTATGTACCTTCCATTCTGTTTTTTTTAACCAAAAGTTTGTGCAACCACTGCTTAGCATAAAAAAAAAGAAAATAAATTTTTAATTGTTTTTTTCCACTAAGACTTTTCTTATCTCTTTGTAATAGGTTTAAATATTTTCTCACCACACTAAATCAAATTACATATATGGCTTTTTGCCATCAGATAAGAAAGAATGTAAAAGCATTTTAGGTCAATTAGTAAAAACTCAATATTACTGTTACCAAAAAAGGTCTCACAGTTGTATTGTGTAACTTTGTGTTATTCTTCGGAGTGTAGTTGGGTCTCAGTGACTTTTCATATTTTACTAAAGGTCATTACAAGTCATGGCTAATGTTAAAATTATTGTTACATTGTTATATGTACATGTATCACTAAATTGCATCACTAAATTGCATGTCTATCACTAAATTGCATGTATCACTAAAGTGCATGCCAGCAAAAGTTGAAATGAACATATGCTTTTACACTGTAACTGTAATTACTGCACAAAAGAAGCATTTCTTATAAAACAGCTTTTGAAGGGACACCTTATAATTTTATATTTTATACTTAATAATTTTCAATTATAGTACACCTTATAATTTTATATTTTATATTTAATAATTTTCAATTATGGGACTACTCATACTTGTTACATACATTGTTCATATCAGTGTGAGTTGAAGATTAGTCCATAGTAAGTGTGTCAGAGTGAAAAGGGGGTGGGGGTCATGGAACTAGTTTTGTCGCTATGGGCATCATTCTTAAGTGGGGGTGAGGATCAGTGAAATAGTTTTGTCTCTAGGCATCACCATAAAAGGTGGGGGTCAGTGAACTAATTTTGTCACTATGGGCATCACTGTATAGTTGTGGGTGGGGGGGCAGAGAACTAGTTTTGTTACTGTGGGCATCATTGTAAAAGTTGGGGAGTCAGTGAACTCATTATGTCTCTGTGGACATTATTGTATGGTGGGTGTGTTGGGGGTCAATGAACTACTTTTGTCACTATGGGCATCATTGTAAAGTACGGGTGGGGTTCATTGAACTAGTATTGTTAATAGCGGCATTGTAAAATTGGAGGGTCAGTGATATAGTTTTGTCTCTATGGGCATCATTGAAAAGTGGGTTGTAGGAGTCATTGAGCTGGTTTTGTTGCTGTGGGCATCATTGTACAGTTTGGTGGTTGTGGGTACGTGAACTAGTTTTGTCACTATGGATATCATTGTAAAGTGGGCAGTAGGGGTCAGTGAACTACTTTGGTTACTATGGGCATCATTGTAAAGTGTGGGGGATGGGTCAGTGAACTAGTTTTGTCTCTTTGGGCATCATTGAAAAGTGGAGGGATAGGGGTCAGTGAACTAGTTTTGTCTCTATGGGCATCATTGTAATGTAATCCATTTAAACTTATTTTTCATAGGATTTTATGAAGTTTGTCCTGGATAAGATTGTTTTGCAGTATTTTGTCTGTGGGTTACATCAAGATAAATTTGAATGAAGTAAGCTTTTGATAAACAAAAGACAATCCTAGGTCACTTTGCTTGAAATAAACGATGAACTTTTTAAAATGCAAATCATAAATGGAAGAGAGGTAAGAAGATGCAGGTAGAAAGATTTCTTAATTGAATCAAGTAAACATGTTCCAATTAGTCATTTAATTTTCAAAAGAAAAGTTTCATAAATAAAATTATACATTATTTCAGGATGATTGTGTAGCAATGTATTTTTGTGTCAAGATAAGTTAATCTGAAAGTTAAAATAACTATATAGACTATTTGATGGTATGCCATACAATTTCTTCTTTTTCTTAAAAATGCCTTTGAAAATAGTAACTATTTAATTTATTTATTTATTTCCATATATAATTATTTTCTGTCAACATTTTTGTTCAATTTATCAAAGTCATAAAACCTACCATAAACTGTCACATATTTACTAATGTATATTTCTGCTTTAAGATGCATTACTTGGCTCTTGACTTCTCACTAATACTTAACACACTGTAAGTTATAAAAATTACTCAAATTATATTTCACGAAATGCAATCAAACTTTACATTACTGCCAGTATTTGATAGATATTAATTTTCATTGATAAATCAGTTAGTCGGTCACTTTTGTACTTGGTATTATATTCATAAAACAAGATAGTACATCATCGTGAGGCTTAAAGTTATCTATACTGGTGCACCACTATATCCAATTGTTCATCAAGTAGATATTTTCAGAGTAAGTAAATGTGAGCTGTTATTGAATGAAATTTCTAATATTGGGATAACAGCATGTTAGTAAGCAGCCAAGACCCTTTGAAAGGGAACAGTAAACATACAAAATAAAACCTTAGGAAATATTGAACAGCTGCTTAGCATGGACCCATTGTTCACATAGTTTACTGACCTTTTGTTAACACTACCACAAATGTACCATTATATATCAGACAAGGTCATACTGTAGATAATGCATTTTCATACATGTAAATATTTCAGTATAATGTTTGAAATATAGTTAAATATTTTCATTGAATTCATAACAGTTTGCAATAAGGTTTGGTTGTCTCTGGTATGTGCTTGGTTGTCTCTGGTAGGTGCAGAGCTTACAAAGTTACAAATTTACACCAGACAGAGTGGAAAGTGCTATCCCAGGATCCTACAGGAGGTTGCATGATAGTAAAAGTGAAATTATATATGCAGAAAGAATATTATCATACAGGTTAGAGAATTTTTAATTTGTCCTCTACTGAGATCTAAACCTGTGGATCCAGGTTTGTTGGTGTGTTTTTTGTGTTTTGTGGGTTTAACACCATTTTTCAGCACATGATAGGCTATACATGGCAGCCAGTATATTTGGTGGAGAAAGAACCTGGGAAGAACCATTGACCCACGGGAAGCTACAGGCAAGCTTTGTCACATACCCACATTGTTCGAGCTGAGACTCGAAGGTTAGATGGCAGTGATCTGTAAAGGCAAGTGCCTTAGAACACTCGGTCATCTGGGGCCCCGGATCCAGGTTTGAATCTCAGTAGAGAAAGAATTAAAAAGTATCTAAACTGTATTATAATATTCTTACTACATATATATATAATGATTGTTTTCAGTTATTGAAATGATATTTATGTTTCATTGTGGAAGTATTGTTTGCTAATTCATTAATAGGTAATACTTTAAGTGTAGCTGTATCTTTACCTTATGATTTTATTCATTTTTTATATTTAATTTTTTTGTAAACAGTAATCTAACACTTTATAAACATTTCTTAAACTTCATATAAAGTTTGTATGATATTCCATAAAGTATATTGGCTATCATGTAAATATTGTGTACAATATCTCATGAAGTTATCATGTAAATATTGTGTACGATATCTCATAAAGTTATCATGTAAATATTGTGTATGATATCTCATGAAGTTATCATGTAAATATTGTGTACGATATCTCATGAAGTTGTCATGTAAATATTGTGTATGATATCTCATGAAGTTGTCATGTAAATATTGTGTACGATATCTCATAAAGCTGTCATGTAAATATTGTGTACGATATCCCATAAAGTTATCATGTAAATATTGTGTATGATATCTCATAAAGTTATCATGTAAATATTGAGTACGATATCTCATAATGCTGTCATGTAAATATTGTGTACAATATCTCATAAAGCTGTCATGTAAATATTGTGTATGATATCTCATAAAGCTGTCATGTAAATATTGAGTAGGATATCTCATAAAGCTATAATGTAAATATTGTGTATGATATCTCATAAAGCTATCACGTAAATATTGTGTATGATATCTCATAAAGCTATCATGTAAATATTGTGTATGATATCTCATAAAGCTATCATGTAAATATTGTGTACGATATCTCATAAAGCTATCATGTAAATATTGTGTATGATATCTCATAAAGCTATCATGTAAATATTGAGTAAGATATCTCATAAAGCTATCATGTAAATATTGTGTGTGATATCTCATAAAGCTATCGTGTAAATATTGTGTGTGATATCTCATAAAGCTGTCATGTAAATATTGTGTGTGATATCTCATAAAGCTGTCATGTAAAAATTGAGTAAGATATCTAATAAGCTTTATTATCAAGTAGTGTTCTTTGTCTCATAGATGTCTGCTAAATTTTGTAAAATATCTCATTCATTTCATGAGATATCTTACATAAGTCATAAGTTATTCAAATACAGCTGTGAATGTAACATGCTTTCTGACTGGTTGAACATCAGAAGTTTTGTCAGGAAAATTTATGATAGATTGTCATATACTGCAGGAAATTTTGACATCATGGCTCATCATGTGATGTAGTGAGTGCCATGGATAAACATAGTTTCTTTTATTTTGGACAAACAAAGTGTATTAGAATGGGGATAACAGTTTTGTATTTGAGGATTTGAGGACATTAATGGTTGTTTTTTGTGTCACAAATATCAGCTTTACCAGCGATGAGTATTATATTTGAAGATTTCAGGATATTAATGGTTGTTTTTACTGTGACAAATATCAGTTTGATCAGGAAGAGCTCTTGTATTTGAAGATTTGAGGATGTTAGTGGTTGTTTTACTGTCACAAATATCAGTTTGACCAGCAAGGAGTCTTGTATTGAAAGATTTGACTTGTTTTACTGTTACTGGCTATGTGTCACCATCACTGGTTAAACTAATACCTGTGACAGTAAAACAGCCATTAATGTCCTCAAAGTCTCAAATATAGGACTGAAATCTTCAAATTATATGAATTTCACAAGGTATCTTACCTTGTCAACTTTACATGATTTTTACCATATACTGACCAATTTATTTTAGATATCTGTAAAAGTCAGATGATATCTTACCATGTCAACTTTACATTACTTTTACCATATACTGACCAATTTATTATAGATATCTGTTCAAGTTTTACCATATATTGACCAATTTATTTTAGATATCTTGCCTTGCCAACTTTACATGACTTTTACCATATACCAATTTATTTTAGATATCTTGCCTTGCCAACTTTACATGACTTTTACCATATACCAATTTATTTTAGATATCTTGCCTTGCCAACTTTACATGACTTTTACCATATACTGACCAATTTATTTTAGATATCTTGCCTTGCCAACTTTACATTCTCGGTTTATAACAGGTTATAGTGAAAATGCCTGACTTGTGTTATCACTTCAAAGGAAATTTTAAGCTACCAGACCACTAATTGATGTTTGAGTAGAGCACCAGTCTTAAGGTGGGGAAACATTTGATACCATGCTAATACCTTACAACCAGACGATTGGATAGATTACAGGGCTAAAAATAATCCACTTGTCCTTAAACTATTGAGTTATGACTCAAACGAAGAATTTGTGCCACATAGTTTTCAACTTTACACTTAAATTTGCAGAAAGTTTATGAAAGGAAAAATGATTACAATGCAAATAATGCAGTGGTTCCTTTTACTATATAAAAAAAGTATGAAATATGATGTACTTGATTAATATGGTCAAAAATAGAAATTTGGAGGAAGGAGGGGTGTAGTAATATTTGACTTAAAAGATAGTCGCAATTTGCATTGCAGGGGGAGAACTCCAATGATGTAATATAACTTTTTTTCAGCATAGATGAGGATTTATTTGTCCTTATAATCATCCCCAGTTATTAGATCTTAAATTTAATTTTCTAGATGATTTTTGAAGCTAGTATAGAATCTGTTGATTTGTGTAGTTAATATCAAATAACAATAATAATGGCAACAGTTTCATTTGTCTTTGTCACAAAAATAACGGTAAATATTTTCCCAAGGACGCTTTAACTACACTATTATTGTAGAAATTGATTTTACTAAAGAAAGGTAACAATGCTGCTAGATTATAGGTTTTACTTCAGACTAGAATGTGTCAGTGTGTTAAATCTGTCACTGCTAGTTTGGGCTGACAGAGGGTCTTGGTTGTGTGTCATGACAAGATACTGATAGCATAAAATGAAAATGGTTTGGTTGTGTGGATTTGTTTAGAATACTTATTATTTTAGACAGTAAGTTGCACTTTATTATATTTATTACATTAAATCTGTAATATAGTAGTGTAATTTCTTTAATTATATAAGAACAACTATCACAGCTGATTTGCTAAGACTTCTGGAATATAAAATCTTGTTAACACATCCTTTGTGGTAGTGGCAATCATTTGAATGCAGCAAACTGTACAATCCCAATTGCTAGCAAAACTACTGTGGTAATGGCAGTCATTTGAATGTAGCAAACTGTACAATCCCAATTGCTAGCAAAACTACTGTGGTAATGGCAGTCATTTGAATGTAGCAAACTGTACAATCCCAATTGCTTGCAAAACTGTGGTAATGGCAGTCATCTGAATGTAGCAAACTGTACAATACCAATTGTTAGCAAAACTGTAGCAAAATTATTAGTATCAGTAATTGTATTACAGAGTACAAACTCAGAATCCCCCAACAGCTTTGAGACAAATAGACACCCTGATATCTAATTTTTGCATATCATAATTTTCTAAATTATATTTAAGCATCTAATAAAATTATTTTCTGTCAAATTTCAGATCCAGAACCAATTTACATACCGCCAGAATATGACAATGTTGGAAATTCTTATAAGGTAACTCATGACTTTAATCAAATATAGTATGTATTTGTATTTCTAGAAAGCATGGGTGGGAATCACTCAAAAAAGCTAAGATAAAATCAAACTTTTATCATTTAGAATGGCTGAACAATGCTAAATTTTAGGACTGTTTGCATTTAGAATGACCATACAGTGCAAATTGTGAGGACTGTTTGCATTTAATGACCATACAGTGCTAAATTTTAGGACTGTTTCAATTAAAAATGGCAATACAGTGCAAATTTTAGGACTGTTTGCATTTAGAATGACAATAGAGTGCTAATTTTAGGACTGTTTGCATTTAGAATGGCAGTACAGTGCTAATTTTAGGACTGTTTGCATTTAGAATGGCAGTACAGTGCTAATTTTAGGACTGTTTGCATTTAGAATGGCAGTACAGTGCTAATTTTAGGACTGTTTGCATTTGAATGGCAGTACAGTGCTAATTTTAGGACTGTTTGCATTTAGAATGGCAATAGAGTGCTAATTTTAGGACTGTTTGCATTTAGAATGGCAATAGAGTGCTAATTTTAGGACTGTTTGCATTTAGAATGGCAGTACAGTGCTAAGTTTAGGACTGTTTGCATTTAGAATGGCAGTACAGTGCTAATTTTTAGGACTGCTTGCATTGTATGACTTATGGACATTATTGGTCTTTACATCAAAGTAGTGTATGGGCTTATCATCAAGGCAGTGTATGAGCTTATCATAAAAGTAGTGTATGGGCTTATTGTCAAGAATTTGGCATATAAATGTAGTGTAAGGGCTTATCATTAAGCTAGTATATGGGCTTATCATTAAGGCAGTGTAAGGGCTTATCATTAAGCTAGTGTAAGGGCTTATCATTAAGCTAGTGTATGGGCTTATTATCAATAATTTGTCATAAACTGGTAGTGTAGGGGCTTATCATTAAGATAGTGTATGGGCTTATTATCAATAATTTGTCATAAACTGGTAGTGTAAGGGCTTATCATTAAGCTAGTGTATGGGCTTATCATTAAGCTAGTGTATGGGCTTATTATCAATAATTTGTCATAAGCTGGTAGTGTAAGGGCTTATCATTAAGCTAGTATATGGGCTTATTATCAATAATTTGTCATAAACTGGTAGTGTAAGGGCTTATCATTAAGCTAGTGTATGGGCTTATTATCAATAATTTGTCATACACTGGTAGTGTAAGGGCTTATCATTAAGGTAGTGTATGGGCTTATCATTAAGGCAGTGTAAGGGCTTATCATTAAGGTAGTGTATGGGCTTATCAAGAATTTGTCATATGATGGTAGTGTATGGGTTTATCATCACGAATTTGGCATATTGTAGTAGATTTGCAGTAATAGTATCAGTTTTTTATTTACTTCAATAAATATTATAAAAATAGTGAAATAGATAGTAAAGTTGCTTTTTCAGTTGTACATTAATAGGATTTTGTTACAAATACTCCTTTTCATTAACAAAAATAATTAAAAAAAACATTGAAAAAATTACCTTTAGACATGAACAGCAATATTGGGCTGATGATTTTAGAAATTTATAGTAAAACTTCTTTAAACCAAACACTGTTGGGACCAAAAATGTTGGACATAATTTATAAAATATTTGGCCAGTATGTATAGAAAACCTAGTTACAAAGAGTTGATTTTAAGGAAGTTTCTTTGTATATATATATTAATATATTAATGAATGTAAAAATATTATGATACTATTCAAATGTAGCTGTAATCATTATTATTTTCAATATCAGTGTTACATGTTTACAATATTTGGTTCTTTCAGTGCTTTTACCTAATTCTCCTCGGGCAAAGAGTGTGAACCAATTTAAAGCACTCAGCTATGTAGAGTGGCAATGTTACGTACCATTGACCCGTTAAGGTCAATACATTTGAGCAGTACTAAGAATTTATAATGTTCTTATAATGTCCCATAATAAATACATATCAAGAATTATTATCCTGAAGATAATGGAAAGTACTCCATATTATTTACGGCTAATTAGAAAGTTACTTATGAACCATGAAAAACTTGATCAAGTGTGATTGGCAATCATCCAAATTTCCTGACATGGCAACTTGAGTATTCTACTTCACGCAAAAGCATTTGTTTTGTAGTTGTGTTAATCATTAAATCTCCTCTTGACTGAAATTTAATCACTTTATCAGTTTTGAAGGGACATAAACTTTATGGGGAAATTAAAATAATCACTTGCCGTTATGATTTATATCAGGAATTTTTGATTCCATGTGTAACCGCTTAGGTTAGATTCTCTTTCTCCAAAACCTAAATATCTGACACAGCACTTAATGCTCGACATTAAAGTGCCTGTACACATTCTTTTCTTCATTTTTCTTGAAATGCTTGCATTGTGTCTGAAGGGATGGAGACTGTGACCTCAGTATTTCTTGAAATGCTTGCATTGTGTCTGAAGAGATTGAGACTTTGATGGCAATATTTCTTGAAATGTTTGCCTTGTGTTAGAAGGGATGGAGACTTTGACCTCAATATTTCTTGAAATGCTTCCCTTGTGTCTGAAGGGATGGAGACTATGACCTCATTATTTCTTTAATGCTTCCCTTTGTCTGAAGGGATGGAGACTGTGACTTCAGTATTTCTTGAAATGCTTCCCTTGTGTCTGAAGGGATGGAGACTGTGACCTCAATATTTCTTGAAATGCTTCCCTCGTGTCTGAAAGGATGGAAATTGTGAGCTCAATATTTTGTAAATAGTCATTAAAATTTGACAAAAATTATGGATTCTTATTTTCATCATGTTTTTTGATTGACAACCTGTTATCCTTATTAATGCCCAGCAGATCAGGGTCTGTGCTGCTCGTTGAATTTAAAGATAGACAAATTATATTAATAGCATATACTCAGTTCAGACATCATGTAATGCAGCTGCATAACTAGGTCAAAACTATATGCCACAACCATGTTTTTTTCAAATTTGTGTTTTAACAAAGTGTGTTATAGCTGGGTTTCCCTGTGCTCAGATCAGCAATAATGCAACGCAGCAGCATATCTGGGTTAAAACTGTATGGAGTTGAGTTCATGTTAGACGTGGGTAGATATTGAGTGAATGCTAGACATGGGTAGCTACTGTACATAGAGGGGTCCACTTACATCATGTAAAGTGTTGACTTGGAGTTCAGGGAGTGTAAAGTAGATGCTTCAGTTCCCACTTAAGATGTAAAGTGGTCTAGTAAAATATTTGAGGAAAGGTGTGAATTTAGTGTGTTCTGATAAATTAGAACAAAGACATTGTGTCCTAGTATTATTGTAATATTACAGTCAGGATAGTACCTCTCTATTATACATGTGTACTGTCTTAGATCTCACACCAATATAATTTGAAAAAAAACTTAATAAAACTGCTTTCCTTTTTTATAATTGTTCCTGTAGTTTTAAGAAATATCTCATTTTACACAAGTAGACAAAACTTTCACTAGTTTTGAAGAGTCAGTGTATTGTAGGTTACAGCTACCATATATGCTCGCTTATAAGTTGGGTCCAACTGCAAACTGTATAGACCCAGATCTGGTGTCACATAATGCGCCAGCAGATCTGGGTCTGTGTAGTTTGTTAGGAGTAATTAATGGAACAGACAACATACACCTTGATCTGCCAGTGCATTATTCAATGGCAGATCAGGGTCTATGTTGTTTGCAGTTGGACTCAACTTTATAAACAAGTATATACAGTATGTGAACTGTCAGAGAATGGTCTTGATGATATTAAACTATTGTAAATGAAGAGCAGTTTATTACATAAGATGATATTACCTGTATTATGTTCATACTGTGATTAAATAAAACAGACATATTTGTATTACAGCCAGAGTTCATGGAATTGAAAGTAAGAAATCCATGGGATATGTACAATCTTCATACAAGGGATACTGTATATTTAGATGCACATGTATTCTTAATGCTCTCTCATGAAGACCAACCTCAACCTTTTAATAATTTACCCAGCAATAGTTGTTTGATGGCTCTAATATACTTCCCCTTATAAAGGGAGGTAATGCACAAGGTTGTGCATGAGGAGACAACTAGTTCAAAGTTCATCATAAATTAAGATGCCAATTTCTTGATTTAAGAATTTTCTTTGTATCAATTTAAAAGTCCATACTTGAGAGAAATGTCTTCTGTCTTCACCCTAGTCTTTTTAGGTTCATTTATGGTTTTAGATTTAAGCCTTATTTGTTCTGTATTTTAAGCAAAATTGTTTTGTTAAAACCAAATTACTTTGTACTAATTGGATAAATGTAGCTAAGGCACAGCAGTAATGAGTCTTTTTAATAAATGAGGGAGCATGGTCTGAATTGCATGTATATGTTATTACACATTACACATCATATTTTATACCCAATATGCAAGTGGTTGATGGTAAAAATAATAATTCAGATGATGATATTGAATGTGATGATGATGATGATGATGATGATGATATGAGATAGCCGATTGTCTGTTGTCCATCATCTGTCCATCCACTGGCACAAGTTTGTTATCACTCTTGACCTCCTAAACTATTTGGAGGATTGACCTGAAACTTTACACACATTCATCCCAAGGTCTGGTTGGTCCTAAATGAAAATGGTGCTGCTTGGACTTTCAATATGGCCAACAGTGGCCATCTTGAAAATTATGTCATTGCTACTTCTTCTAAATGGATGGTCATATCAATAATTGGGGTTTTCACTAAAAGACTTCTTATGACGTCTAGTTGGTCCTAAATGAAAATAGTATAAATCTAGCATCCAGTATGGCCACCATGGCAGCCATCTTCAAAATCTTGTTATCAATATGCCTTCTGAATGGAAGATAATATTGACATGGGGTTAACTAAAAGACTTCTTTTGAAGTCTTAAGTTCATTCTAAATGAAAATTGTGCCAATTTGACTTCCAAAATGGCTGCCATCTTGGTGACCCATCTTGAAAATCTTGGTATTGCTACTCCTTCTTGATATATGGTTAAACCAACATGGGTTTACATTGAAAGACTTCTTATTATATCCTGTTGGTCCTAAATGAAAATGGTGCCAATCTGACATCCTATATGGCTGCCAAAAGCCACTGTCTTGAAAAATCTTCTTGTTGCTACTCCTCCTAAATGGAAAATCATATTGACATGGGGACTTCTTATGATATGTGGTTGGGTCTAACTGAAAATGGTGCTGATCTGACCTCAGATATGGCCACCATGGCAGCCATCTTGAAAATCTTGTTATTGCTATTTCTCCTTGATGAATAGTCATATCGACACAGAGTTGTTACCAGACGACTTCTTATGATGTCTAGTTGATCCTAAATGAAATTGATGCCAATCTGACACACAATATGACTGCCATCTTGAAAATCTTGTTATTGCTGCTCTGAAATGGATTGCCATGTTAACAGAGGGTTTTCACCAAAAGACTTCTTATGCTATCTAGTTGATCTTAAATGAAAATGGTACCAATTTTACATCCAGTATAGTTGCCACAATGGCCATCTTGACATTTTTTTTCATCATTACTCCTCCTGAATGGATGGTAATATTACATCAGGTTTTCACTCAAAGACTTGTAATGATGTCTAGTGGGTCCTAAATGAAATTGGTCTTGAGCTGACATCTAATATGGCTGCCACAGTGGTCAATTTGAAATTCTTGTTATAGTTCAAGAATATCAGAAATTGTTTAACAACTCAAAAGTTAAAAAGAAGAAACAGTCTTATCTTGGATTCCTGGAAATTCTTTTTGGACAGTAGAGTGTCAGTCCCTTTGAGGGACTATTATTTTCTTTATTATTATTATTATTATTATTATTATTATTATTATTATTATTATTATTGTTATTATTATTATTATTATTATTATTATTATTATTATTATTATTATTGTTATTATTATTATTATTATTATTATTATTATTATTATTATTATTATTGTTATTATTATTATTATTATTATTTGGGAAGCATATCTCTTGTATCAGTATAAAATGGGAAGTTGGCACATACTTAATCATAGCTTTGGAATGGTTAATGTACAAGTTTATATCTTGCTTTCCAGCATGAAATTCACTCAGCTTATAATGCTTATTTCTGAAAAATTTTTTACAGTATGGATCCAAATGAAATTAAATAAATATTTGGAAAAATTGAATAACTGTTTATTTTTTAAATAGATGTGAATATATGTTCAATAATTCATTGGCTAAATTTCACCTCAGGAGGGTAAAATATGTATTCCTGCTTAGAATTAAGTTGTTTTCAAAAAGCATGGTGGTCCCCTCCCATGAAGTCTTCTTCTCCCCCTCCCGCCCACAAGACCATCTTGTCCTTGTACTTTTTTTTTGCCATTTACAAGTCCTCCTAGTGAGCCACCACTATTATGAGCCAGATTTTTCATTGCAACAGAGAGGGAATGGAATACTGGATTGTAATAAAAGTTTGAAATCTAGCCTGCCTGATGAGCATGAATTTTATCCCTTTACTTGAAAAACTATAGTTGACTTTTTCCCCTTAATTATGGCTCACATGGTAGCTGATATCACATTCATCCATATCCAGCTGCCAACAGTCAGGACCTTGCATATCAGGGTCTGCACTGTTCATTTGAAACAAAGATTAGTTAAAATGAAATCACAGTCAGTTTGGATTCAGATTTGCAAGTGAATTATTCAATGGTAGATCTGATTTGGTGCTGTTAACGATCTGTCGGACACTGATGTTCTACACAAGATCAAATTCTGTGCTATTAACAAGCATTTGGATGATGTGGGGTTCTACACAAGATCTGATTTTATGCTGTTAACAAGCAGTTGGACACTAATGTTCAACACAAGATCAAATTCTATACTAGTAACTAACAGCTGGACACTGTGATGTTCTATAAAAGATGTAATTCTATACTATTAATTGGCAGTTGGACACTGATGTTCTACAAAAGATCTAATTCTATGCTGTTAGCAAGCACTTGGACACTGATATTCTACCCAAGATCAAAATCTGTGCTGTTAGCAAGCACTTGGACACTGTGATGTTATACACAAGATCTAAATCTATACTATTAATGAGCAGTAGGACACTGTGATATTTATAAAAGATCTAATTCTTTTCTGTTAACAAACTGTTGGACACTGTGATATTCTACAAAACATGTAATTTTATGCTGGTCACAAGCAGTTGGATACCTGAATGTTCTACACAAGATTTAATTCTGTGATGTCCTACACAAGATTTAATTCTGTGATGTCCTACACAAGATTTAATTCTGTGATGTCCTACACAAGATTTAATTCTGTGATATCCTACAGAAGATTTAATTCTGTGATGTCCTTCATAAGATCTAATTCTGTGCTGATAACAAGCAGTTGGACACTGGTTTTGTACACAAGAAAATATGGATAAAGAATTAAAAATGTCAATCACAGTGAAGCCATCAAATCTTGGAGCTCTAGATAAGATTTTAATGAAATGGGGATTTTACTCCATACATGTGACAGAACCAGGACATCAGACCAATTATAGATTTAAAAATTTTGATCAGTAGATTGGTTTCTAAACCAGTAATTTTTTATCAACATAAATTTTACGTGTTTTGAGGGGACTGAAAAAAACGAGTGGATTTGTTGACATAATATATATTCTCTTCATACTGCATGAATAATAAAACAGCAAGTTTTGAATATGAATCAGTTTTTCCTGGATAATGTTACAATAATTCATTAATTAATACAAGTCAGTGTATTGTCAATTAAATGGAAAAGGAAGTGTTGTATATCATAGTTCACTGCAAAGATTTAAAAAAAAAAAATCCACAAACATTTTTCGTTTCTTTCAAAAGATCACTGACTGGTGACCACTAATGACATTCATCGGGTGATTATAAAGTTTCACACTTAACAGGCTCTCACTAGTTTTCTGGTCTAGATTTCCCCTAGAATCACTTTGTACTTTGTGACAAATGGAGAATGTCCTCTCTGTATCAGCACTAGAATGTGACAATGACAGAACAACCTGTCTCAGCTTGCAAAGAAGTTCAAACTTCAGTTTTCCTGTGGCTGGATTTTTAAGACTCATGCTGACTGCTCTCCAATACTTATCCAAGCTATATTCACCCCAAGGAAGAAGTTCCTGAGTTGGACTTTAGATGTATTCCCGAGCCTCATATTTCATAGCCAGTGGTTTTATATCATTGGGAGAAACCACATTTTTGGGTATTTTGACATGAATTGAGCTAAAAAATATACGAGTTGCCCTGAAATATTCCTCTAAAAACATCTTGAACAACACAATAACAATTAAACAATACAAAAAAATCAAAACACTTTCTCAAGTGTTTCTGCCAAAATTATTTTGGTTGGTCTCTCCTTTTTATCTCACCTCTATCAAAGGTCGGCCAATATTTATTCAAAGACTCAAAAGCCACCATAGACTATCTTTGATCCCTTTATTACTTATAACACCTAATATAACACATGTTAGCCTTCTTAATCCGATTACTCAGTCATGCATCATTGCACCAGTTATTGTGCTATAACATTTCCAGTCTCCAGTTGACTGGTTCCCGCAGGTTTCTGTAATATGAGGGTAAAACACATTAAAATACCAGAGGGTTTGTTTTTTGAGGGTTTATGTTTTTTGGTCTTAACAAAATAATCTTATATTTTCCAATAGTGGTAGATTTCAATTATAAAAAGGTATGTGTGGTAGATGGCCTTTAAAATTGTATTTTTGTTGTACCGCTGGTAGAATCACATGTATGTTACTCCATGATTTGGGACTAATTGTGTTCAGTTTTAAATTTTAACATTATATTTTGTGAACATGATACTACACAAACTTGTGATACCAGACAGATTCTTAATCCATGAGACATTTATTAAGCATTTGAAAAATTGTCAATGGCTTGGTAACAAAGACCAAGTCAAGTGCAAATGATTATATAGCTCTGTTTGATTTTCTGTTCTCACCATTATTTAGAGTTCTATCATTTCCACTGTGCACAAAACATCTGGAATTTCTCTCTGTTGAATAGTTTCTGTTAATCAAATGCACCATAATAAAAGGTTGACTGTTTTTATTGGTGGTGGTAATATGCTGACAGACTTATAGGCACAAAAATAAAATTATTTGCATTGTTTGATTGATTCAAAACAAATTGCATTTTTTGTCAATTATTTTGCATGAAATATGCAAATATAATTGCTTATTTAGGGCTCATAAATCTCTTGACCCATGTTTAGCTCCCCCCCCCAAAAAAAATATGTGTGTTTCCGGTTGGCCGACCATCCCTGTTTCTCATTGCCGACCCTAGCACTTTTTTCCCCCATGGTAAAAAAGCATTTTTTTAAAAAAATCACATTGCTGAATTGATTTGTGCATCTAATTGAGCCGGTTTTGCCCAGTACTTTGAAGCACTTTAAATATTATTTGCTTTATATAACATATATACTCGCGTATAAGCCAAATAATTTAGGAAAAAATAAAAGCCTGGAACAAGGGGGGATGGCTTATCCATGGGACAAGGTCTATACTTGAGAATTTTTTAAGTTTTCTTGTTGACTACTGGTATATATTGTTGTTAGCCAGGAAACCTGGGTACAGGAGTTCCTGGGGGTTCAGGTTAGACAGAAGCCATTAGCCAGGAAACCTTAGTACAGGAGGACCTGGGGGTTTAGGTTAGACAAAAACGGATGCTGTTTTATGGGTTGGCTTATCCGCGGGTCATGCACTTTTTAATGTTTTTACCTATTCAGTTTGGGGGGTCGGATTATACATGAGCATATATGGTATAATGTTTAAAAAGAAAAAAAAAAAAAAAACCTACCTGCCTACCCTAATTTTAAAACCAGTGCAATAGAAAACACACATTTTTGGGGGGCATTATTCAGTTTAATTATTTCTAGACAAATTCTTTCAATATTTACAGTGGACCAATTTGGAAACTTTTTCATATGTAAGTGAAACTAAGTTCTTTCTCTGGCGTAGCTTTAGGAATGTTTTATGAATGTAGATATTTTAGAACATTAGTTAAAATGGTTATTTGGTTTGTTCTTTTGCCAGGGGATGGTCCTTATAGTGCATCTGAACAACTAATCAAGTAGTTTTACCAGAATATTAAAAACATTTGCTAGAAATATTCTATTTTTATGCCCCTGCTGGTAGAGTATAAGTCCCATCGAGAGACTCTTGTTATGCCGCAGCCATAGTCTTTGAGGGGCATAATAATGTTATTCCCTTTAAATTTAAATTTTGCTCTGTAACTTTTGAAGGACTTCATACACTGAAACCAAATTTATTATGAGGCTTATATTAAAGAGACTCAGGTAGGTCAAATTCATTTTGACCTTTTTCCATCCACATTTGACTGAGTTATGGCCTCAGTTTGACCTAGAAAGTTTATCCTTGTAACATGATGAGTTATGGCCTCAGTGTGACCTTGAAGTTTGTCATTGCAGCATGAATATCATTTCCACTCAATAACTTTTGTAGGATTCTGTGGATTTAATCCAAATTCAGTATGAGGCTAAATATAAGAAAACCTTGATTAGCTATGATTTGCAAATTTTATCAAATCAGAATATGGTTCAGTTATGGCCATTGTTGACCATGAAGTTTGCCTTTTGAATCAGTATCACATTGTTCAGATTATTATTTGCAATAATGGCATTGTATTTTACAATATCCATCATCACATTACTAAAATCATGTACTAAAATCTTGAAGAATATAAAACAGTAACATGAAAATCAGGTATCTTTTTTAGCTCTACTTCTCAAAGACCAGACAAACTAATGTGATGACCTGTTGTCAGTCTGACATATGGGATCTGTCTGTCCCTTAGCACAAGTTTGTTATTACTACTCCTTCTAAACTACATGTAGGAAAGTAATAATGAAACTTGGTAAAAAGTTTTATCCTGAGGTCTGATTGGTCCTAAATGAAAATGGTGTTCCTCGGACATCCACTATAATGATGACCATTTTGAAAATCTTTGTTATTGCAACTCTTTCAGAAAGATTGATCATATTAAAACGGGTTTTTCACTAAAATACTATTTTTTTTAGAATATAGATAGCCATAAATGAAAATGGTACCAATCTGATATCCGAAGTAGCTGCCATGGTATTCATCTGGAAAATTCATTATTGCTTTTCATCCTGAACAGACTGTCATATTGACATGGGATTTTCACTAAATGATTTCCTTTGATATCCTGTTGGTTCCATGGCTCCACTCTGGAGTACCGCATTTTTGCACAGGATTACAAAATGTTAGTAACGATATTTCTTGGAATTTCCCCACTGGTAATCCTTGTTATAAAAATAGGAATGTGTATATATTAAGGGACCTACAGTTTTCTTTATTTTCATATCTGAATCAGATGGGGATTGATTTGGGTTTGAGAGTACACAGTTAGGCCTTATTCATGATGTGCATCTATCAGAAGATTGCTAGTTTTGCATGGCTATTTTCACTTTCTAAACTATAGATGTAAAAAAAAATTGATTGAATGTTTAGTTTTTTTAATACTTTGAAATTTCATGTGTGCACTTTCAGAAAATAGTAATGCTGATGCTGTGAAAATGTGTTTCTGTATTTAAAGAACAGGAAACATTAATGTATTTTCTGCTATATCAAGTCCTTTTTCAGAGCACACAGGAGCAGTCATTTTCATCAACTGATTTAGACAGTGTATGGTTTTCCTATAGTGATAAAAAAAAATGTTAATCCAAGTAGGTGAAAGACATGTAAGTGCATGTTTAATTTCTCAACAATGTGTCATTTGTAGAGCAAACAACTTTGTCATGTACCTTCCCCTCTTTCAGCAGTGCCCCAATATTGTGGAGTGGAAGCTACATGAAAATGATGCTGATCTGATGTCCAACATGGTCACTGTTGTGGCCATCTTGAAAAATCTTGTTATCACTAATCCTCCTGAACAGATGATCATATTGACACTGGGTTTTCACTGAACGCGTTCTTATGATATTTAGGTGTTCATCCTAAATGAAAATTGTTGTATCAACATAGATTTTTCACTAAAACATTTCTTACTAAATACAGTTGAGTCTTGTTTGAAAGCTGGTGCCAATTTGACCTTACAAAATGATTGCAATGGAAGCCAGCTTGAAAATCCTGTTATTGCTACTCCTCCTCAGTGGATGTTTGTAATGACATGGGGTTTCCATGGAGTTTTGTAATTACATCGGGTTTCCACACAAGCATTTCTTATTTACTTTTTCCAGAATAAAAATGGTGTTGATTTGACCAAAATAAATGGTTGCTACAGTAACCATCTTTAAAATCTTGTTATTCCTTAGGATCCTTAACAGATAGTTGTATTGAGATGGGGTTTTCACTAAAACACTTGGTCCAGTAAGTATTTGATCCCTAATGAAAATGGTTTCCAATATGACCTCTCATATGACCTTGACCTTGTCATATGTGTCATTTTGAACATCTTGTTATATGGTTACTCGTCCTGAATGGATGGCCATATTGACATTTTCACTAAAACACTTATTGCAATATGTAGTTATTCTGTATTAAAATGATGCCAATCTAACCTCTAAAATGGCTACCGTGTTGGTCATCTCAAATATTTTCTTATAACTACTTCTCCTGAATGGATGGTTGAATCAACATGGGGTTTTAGCTGATCCTGATTGAAAATGATGCTAATCTGACCTCCAACATGGCAACCATATTGAAAATGATGCTAATCTGATCTTCAACATGGCAACCATAGTGACAGTCTCAAAAGTCTTGTTATCACTTTTCTTCCTTTTTGAGGTTAACATAATAGAACAATAGTTTTCGCACACATTTATGAAGTTCACTCCAGTTGCGTATGCAAATATGTGATCATTATCAACCAGATATTTACCTCTAGTCTTATAGACAACCTATCAAGCAGCTTGTAGATCAAGATACTCTTGTGGAATCAGTGCTCATTGGTTGTTGAGAACATTATCCAATTATATTGCTTGTTACATGTAACCTAGTGTGGCCATGTTGTGCAAATAAGTGTGGTCAAGCTTGTTATTTAGTGTACACAGATTGCACAATGCATACATTTATTTGAAAAGATTGTTAGCCACTGAAAGCAGGATAATACATATGATGGGTCTGTTATTGAGGTCATGACCAAAAATAAATTTGCAAACTACTGCCAAAAACAAAAGATAAATAGAACGCATAGGTTATTTGTGGCATACTATAAAATACGAATGTTTCAAGGTATCCGATCAGTTGTTATATTTTATGTATTATCAAGATTATGCTTATGGTTAGGGATTAACCTTAACATAAAAACATCTGACCTTAAGTTGCTGTTAATTAAAAGAGTCTGTGTCATGAATTATACATATTACATGATGATTGACAGATATTATAATATTATTTCCCCCAGTTTTCAAACCACTGTATCCTCTAATATATTCATATACCCTCAATCTTTAGGGGTTTCATGTAACCCCCCAACTACCAAAGCGACCGGGAATACTGACTTGACCATGGGGTCAAGCAAAAGGTCATTGATTCCATTTTTGTACTTCACTGAACTTTTGAATACTTGTATACAAATGAATTTGGACCAGACTACTTTGTAGTTAGTTGTTTTTGATAAACTTTATACACAGCACTCTTACATTGATTTCAAGGCCGAAGGACTTGACTCAGGCTTTTATCTGTAATGCATTGTGAGTATAATAACACAAACATGTTTGAATGGGTTTTTATCGAACCCAGTTTTTGCATATCTGAAGAATACCTTGAATGATGCAGGCAGTTTATTAACTTGAGTTTTATTTTTGTTTTAAATTTATGGAATTAAACCAAACTTAGCATGTGGGTATATATCTTGACAGTATGTGAGACAAGTTTCAATGATCTTTTATCTATGATATCAGGTTCAAGGTTTTAGATTTATGTACTGCACATATCTTGTGAACATGTTAACTCAAACAGGTAAGAAAAGTTTTGTCACCAAATTTGGTATGTTGGAGTTTCTTGAGAATATATGAGATCATTTTAGTACTCAGCAGTTAAAAAGAATAAAAAGCAAAAAGAAATGGACTTCTCATCAATTCCTGCAAATTCTTTTCAGCCAGTAGAGCATCAGTCCCTTCAAGGGACTCTTGTTGCATTACAGCATCATTACAGCTTTTAAAAAAATTTGATTAAAATATTTTGCAACTTATCATCCTCTCCATGTACTTCGGATGCAACATTTACAAAAATCCCCAGATGTGTACAAAGTGTAAAATGACTGAAAAAATTGATGCTGTTGAATCGAAACCTAAATTCCTTGTTTGTATTTTACATACTCCTAGTGGGCTGCTTATCGTTGCTCCATACTTAAGACTGACTTGAACTCATCATTTTTAGATGTGACACAAACTGCTTAGTAAACAATAATTGAGGAATGTACCAGGATTGTGAATGCTAACTTCTCACATCACATATACGACATTGCAGTTACAATATTTATCACTTACATTATTGAGGTCATGCAGGTCATTTCGTTGGCACAAATATCTATTTTGTTACAGCCACTAATCTAAAATGAGCCGTTTACATGTGTACATGTAAGATCCCTACCATTTACCCATTCAGCTGTCTTAATTCATTCATTTAGTGATTTGTTCAGTCATTCAGTCAGTGTGGTATGCTAGCAAAAGTTAGATACAGCAGTCACCATAGTATTCTTTGTCTTCTGTATATTGTTGCCATCTCATCAGATCTCACTAATCTGAAATATTCATTTGAATTTTCATAGTATTTCTTTTATTTTTTTGAAAAAATCATGCAAGCGTCAAGATAGTCCACTGCATGTGCTTGAATAAAATAGTATATACATGTATTTTCTCTTCAAAAATTATATTTACACACTTCATGTACAAAGTAACCAATCATGTACCTACTAACACTATTTCATAAAAGACAGAAAATGGTGTAATGGTGCTTTTATATATATATATAAACTTATGTATACCTTGATTTCTGTAGTAGGAATCTAGATGGTCTGTATACTTAGATGAGAGTATGAATTAAAAAATTCTCTAACCTGTATGATAATATTATTTATTCGTATTAAAAAATTCTGTTAATGTTATCAAGCATTCTCCTGTAGAATCCATGGACAGCACTTTCCACTCTGTTTTTATGTATATTTGTAATTATATATATATATATATATATATATATATATATATATATATATATATATATATATATATATATATATATATATATATGTGTGTGTGTGTGTGTGTGTGTGTGTGTGTTTATATAATACTTGCCCTTATTTGTTTGTGTTAATATATGTGTATCATCAAGTCTTATTTTTTCTGGATGATTTCTGCTCTTCCTTTTGCTTGTCATTCAACTCCAGGCCTTATGTGTGCATCCTCAGGTGTTTCTCAGTATGTCCTAAAAATGAAATTATTTGTTTATTCTATTTATTTTTCATAGTTTTATTATTAATATTCATCATTCTAAATGTACATTTATTACTAGAGGAATAATGTTGAAGAGTTTATTATTTTTTCCTTCTTTCTGTACCTTCTCTAGTGGTGAATATATAGTAATCCTCATGTCTGTCCATCTGTCAGGCATTTAATCTGAACTAGTCCTGCAGTTTTTGATGGATTGCCATGAAACTTGATAAATATAATGGTCATCACCTGATGATGTGCTTATCAACAAATCACATTGCTCCAGCAGTTTCTTTTAGAGTTATTGCCCTTTTTGTCTTGTAGCAGTGTTTGACATAATCTTGTTAGCACAATTAGTCCCTCAGTTTTTTTTGGATTGCCATGAAACGGGGTAAATATTATGGTCATCACCAGAAGATGTGCATATCATCAAATCAATGTGTTTCCACAACTTTTTATAAGAGTTATTGCCCTTTTTGACGTATGGCTGAATGCAGTTTATGACAGAATCTTCAGAACCCAAATATTCTCACAGATATATACAAATTTATTTAGGAATGATGCATCATAAAGTTTTAATTAGATCCAGTATGATAACTCATTTTTAACATTTATTCCTAGGATCATGTGGGTTTGTTTTCTTTCTTTTGTTGCAATGTTTTGACAGGTAGAGGATGATTCCTTCCAGTTTTCTTCCATCTTAATAATGCTGTCTTGAATCCATAACAATATCAAATAATGCAGTCTTCATTCCATAACAGTCTCTAATAATGCTATCTTGTTTCCGTAATAAATCTCTAATAATGAAAGCATTCCATACCAATCTCTAATAATGGTGTCTTGATACCATAACAATCTCGAATAATGCAGTTTTGATTCCATAACAATTTTTCTAATAATGGTGTCTTGATTCCATAACAATCTCTAATATTGCTGTCTTGATTCCATAACAATCTCTAATAATGCAGTCTTGATTCCATAACAATCTCTAATAATGCTGTCTTGATTCCATAACAATCTCTCAAATAATGCTGTCTCAATTACATAATAATCTCAAAAAATGCTGTCTTGATTCCATAACAACCTCTTGTAATGTTGTCTTGCTTTCATAACAATCCCTAATAATGTTGTCTTGATTTCCTGACAATCTCTATTACTGCTGTCTCCATTCCAATACAGTCTCTCTAATAATGCTGTCTTGATTCCATAGCAATCTCTGATAATGCTATAACAATCTCTAATAATTCTATCTTGATTGCATAACAATCTCTTATAATGCAGTCTCAATTCCATAACAATCTCTAATAATGCTGTCTCAATTCCGTAACAATCTCTAATAATGCTGTCTTGATTCTGCACATTATAAAATAATGCTGTCTTAATTCCATAACAATCTCTAATAATGCTGTCTCAATTCCATAACAGTCTCTAATAATGCTGTCTTGATTCTGTAACAATATCAAATAATGCTGTCTCAATTGCATAACAATCTCTAATAATGCTGTCTTGATTCCATAATGATCTCTAATAAAAATGCAGTCTTGATTCCATAACAATCTCTAATAATGCTGTCTTGATTCCATAACAATCTTTTGTTGGGGGACCAGTATGACTTATTATATTTTGTAGAATTCATTTTATATACATTTTAACTTTATGAACAGTAAGTAGCTTTGTTTCATTTAATTAATTTTATTCTTATCCTACTTTCTCTTCTCTTGATCCATTTTCCCGAATATTTTAATGATATTAAATGATACATTTACTGTATTAGTTATTTTAGAAATGCATAGTTGTGATATGTAAAGCATCATTGCAGTTATAATAATTCATGATTTCCATCTCCTTTTTCAGCAGAATAAGTATAAAAAAATTATTATTCATGTCGTTTTGCATATTGTACAAAAATTATGCCATTAAACATTTATGTGCTTTATGTTTTTCTGTTGTGTACATTATATAATGCTACAATTAGCTCATTGCAGAACCCATTTATTTGGAAACTCTCTTTTGTTTTGGCAGGCTCATTTGTTTTCCCTGGGGATGACCCTGCTCTATGCAGCAGAGTACAATGCAGATTCATCAAAATCTGACATAAATATTGAGTTGCGCGACCTTCTTGGTCGCATGACCTTGGAAAACTACAGCACCCGTCCTGACCTTGATTCTGTGATACTACTATGTGAAGAACAGCTTTGTGGTCAATCTTCTCAGGAAGTATGTTGCACCATTGCACAGTTCTCAGGATTTCCACATCCAGAAGACGAGGGTAAGTATTTTTGACTGGTATCAACCACTGCCTAATTTAAGTCTTTCTTACTAATTGTCACCAGTTATTGTTCCTGTTTGACTGGTATCAACCACTGCTTAATTTAAGTCTTTCTTACTAATTGTCACCAGTTATTGTTCCTGTTTGACTGGTATCAACCACTGCTTAATTTAAGTCTTTCTTACTAATTGTCACCAGTTATTGTTCCTGTTTGACTGGTATCAACCACTGCTTAATTTAAGTCTTTCTTACTAATTGTCACCAGTTATTGTTCCTGTCTTACTAATTGTCACCAGTTATTGTTCCTGTTTTACTAATTGTCACCAGTTATTGTTCCTGTCTTACTAATTGTCACCAGTTATTGTTCCTGTCTTACTAATTGTCACCAGTTATTGTTCCTGTCTTACTAATTGTCACCAGTTATTGTTCCTGTCTTACTAATTGTCACCAGTTATTGTTCCTGTCTTACTAATTGTCACCAGTTATTGTTCCTATCTTACTAATTGTCACCAGTTATTGTTCCTGTTTTACTTTGAGGGTGTTCACTGCCATGACTAATTTCAATCTGTTTGTTGTAATTGTCTTGCCTGCAAAGCACAGGTGAGGGATAGGAATCACTTTTCTGACAGCATTGTCATTGTCTCTGTTGTCATTGTTGTTGATGTCATAGGCATCAGTGCTAAGTGTTTTCATTTACATAAGTTTTCTTTGACACTGTTGTTTGTATATTCATGAAGCTTGATGGTGCATGTATTCATTGGAGGGTACAACTCACTATAAGAGCAACCCCTGGACTAAAATTTCTTTCTCATTTTAAACTATCCAGACTGTCTGTTTTATTTAATTCTAGATAAAGATCATGTCATGCAGTAAGAATGGGTAGTCCACAGTCTAATTTTTAGTTTTTGTCTTGTTCATCAGACCACACATTTATGTTCATTTTGGAATATTGAATATTCCATGTGCTCTGTAAGTCAAAAAGTCAAAGGTCATGGTCACAGGAGGCACTGGGCAAAATGGCATTTGCCTTTGGCAATGACTTTATGTTTCAAATCTCATTTCCTACTGTCTTCTACAATTAAAGGAGCTGTGGTATCTCAGTGGTTAAAGGCATTGGACCCATGACCAGAAGGGTGCACTTAATTTGATTGCCACCATCGGATCAGCCTGGATTGGCTGCTGTGGTTTGTCCAAGGGAAAGGAACTTTGCTCTACTTGCCTCGGCATGATATAACCTTCAAAGTGTTGATGTGCTGGAAAACACCAACCAAACCAAATAAAACTTCTTCAATTTTATTGTTTAAAAAAAAAAAATCCAATAAACTTTAAATTTCTTTTGTCAAATGGCTTTAACATTGTTGTCCATTTAGCAGGGTTGTAGACCCAGTTTTGTCACACACACACACATACACATAGTCAAATGTGTCCCTATAAAGATCTCATAATAAAATGGAATATCTTCACATATCATTACTATTACACAATGATTTGCATTACAAATTATGTTCAATCTTTATGAAAAGTTACATAAGCATTACATCTAGATTCAAGTGAAACTTTTTGGTACCATATACACATATTGATATTTTGTTCCAAAATTTCAGATGTGAGTTCTAAAAGTATAACACACATCCCTGATGACACTGATGCATATGCAGTATCCGATTCTGACCTCACACAAACAGGGGAGGGAAATCATACTTTGGAGGACATATCGCAAACTTCTGCGTATACTCAGTTTTCAGAGCCAGGGGATTCACAGCCAAGTTGTGACAGTGATAGTGACATGGATAAAAGGTCTCACAGAAAGGTGTCACCACAAGTCAGTAATGGCTTATGGGTGTCGAGCACACCTTCCAAATCCAAATCCAAATTAAAATCTGTGGATGATAAATATTGTTCAGAAAACTCCTCAACTCGGAAAGGAAGTGCTACAAGTGCTGATGTACTAGAGTCAGATGTAGCTGTGACAGATTTGTACAACGAGTATAGTGACAATGTTAGGGAAAGTAAACCAAGAAAATCCAGTTCAGGATCTAATTTAGCCCATGAGGAGCAGATGTCCAATTCTGGAAAATATTCAGATATTAGCAGTAGCAGACTATCTCAAAATGGACTGGATGAAGCGTTGGAGAAGGATAATAGTGAATCAAAACAAAACAAATTCAAGAGAAAGGAATCTGTAGAAAAGTCAGACTCTTTATTACAGTCTATAGATGGCAGTGATGTTAGTAAGAAAGGGTCGAATGAAGTGGAATCTTCAGACAGTTCTAGTCTTATGACCTCAAAGAAGAAAAAGAAAAGAACAGTAAGAGATCTCCACCCACTACTTGTTTCTGAAAATGATTTTAATGTTGAGATTTATAAAGAATTAGGATCAATTCCTCAATGAAGCTTAAAGTTGAAAGATTAAATTTAAAATAGAGACCTATAGCTTAATCATGTAGATTAGTTATATTTACATAAAACTGACCACTCACATGTTCTGTTCTTAGACCTAAATCATAGCCAGGGTTTTAACTGTAGGCAGCATATTGTCTGATCATATTATATACCAAGGGTTTTAGCTAAAACCCTGGATATGTAATCTGATCAGACTATACACTGCCTACAGTCAAAACCCTGGATATGTAATCTGATCAGACTATACACTGCCTATAGTCAAAACCCTGGATATGTAATATGATCAGACTATACACTGCCTACAGTCAAAACCCTGGATATGTAATATGATCAGACTATACACTGCCTACAGTTAAAACCCTGGATATGTAATATGATCAGACTATATACTGCCTACAGTTAAAACCCTGGATATGTAATATGATCAGAATATACACTGCCTACAGTCAAAACTCGGGATATGTAATATGATCAGACTATACACTGCCTAGAGCTAAAACCCTGGATATGTAATATGATCAGACTATACACTGCCTAGAGCTAAAACCCTGGATATGTAATATGATCAGACTATACACTGCCTAGAGCTAAAACTCTGGATATGTAATATGATCAGAATATACACTGCCTAGAGCTAAAACTCTGGATATGTAATATGATCAGAATATACACTGCCTATAGTCAAAACTCTGGATATGTAATATGATCAGAATATACACTGCCTATAGTCAAAACTCTGGATATGTAATATGATCAGAATATACACTGCCTATAGTCAAAACTCTGGATATGTAATATGATCAGAATATACACTGCCTATAGTCAAAACCCTGGATATGTAATATGATCAGAATATACACTGCCTATAGTCAAAACCCTGGATATGTAATATGATCAGACTATATGCTGCATACAGGTAAAACCCTGGATATGATTTAGGTTTAAGAATAGAACATGTGAGTGGTCAGTTTTATGTCAATGTAACTAACCTGCCAAAAAAAAACTGTCAGGGCTGATGGCCTCTCGGTTGACCACTTTCAACCTAATTTGGTAGAGAGCATCCTGGTTTGAGGGGCTTTTAAATTTGTAACAATGATGCAGATCTACCTTCAAATATGGCTGTCATTGCATGAAAAACCTTTAAACAACTTCTTAAAACCCACTCTGTAGAATTTGACCAAATTTGACAGCATCCTGGTGTGAAGGGCTTTCTAACTTCTACAAATGATGTCCATCCACCATCATATATGGCCATCATTACCAAATATAGAAAAACCTTTAAACTGCTTCTTCAAAATAAATTAAATTTTTTTTTCAAAATTTCAGAGAAAGTATCCTGGATTTGTCCTTTCAAACTTTTACACATGATGCCAAGTCACCATCAAACATAGCCACTGTTACTAAAAATAGAAAACTTTAAATGATTTCTCCAAAATTGCTAAACAGAATTTGACCAAATTTGACAGAGAGCATCCTGGCATGAATGGCTTCATGTTATTACAAATAAGTCTGATCCACCATCAAATATAGCCACTTTTACTAAAAAGAAGAAGACTTTACATGACTTCTCAAAATGACTCGACAGAATTTGACTAAATTTAACAGCATCCAGACATGAAGAACTTTCAGGTTTGTAAAATGGTGATGATTTGCTCTAAAATGTGGCCACCATTACTTAAAATAGGAAAACCTTTAAACAACTTCTTAAAAACCATCAAATTTGATAGAAAGCATCCTGGCTTAAAGGGCTTTTAAATTTTTCAAATGATGCCAATTCGCCATCAAATATGGCTGCCATTACTAAAAATAGATAAACCTTGAATAACTTTAAAAAAAAAAAAAAAAAAATGCTTATCAGAATTAAACCAGATTTGACAGAAAACATCCTGGTATGAAGTGCTTTCAAATTTTAACAAATGGTGCAAATCTGCCATCAAATATGGTTGCTGATACTAAAAATGGAACAATCTTTAAATGACTTCCTCTTAAAAACCACTGAGACAGAACTTGACCAACTTTGACAGAAAGCATCCTTTCAGTATTGGACAAATGATGCTGATGTGCGATCAGAAACCTTGAAACAATTGTTTTCATAACATGTGCAGTTAACAGATGATATTTATTCAGAAAGCATCCTACTGACCTAGATTTTTTGGACAACTGCTATTGCATTTCGTTATTAAGCAGATGTTAGCCAGTTGAGTGATTTTAGGCTCACTTAGGCCTCTTTTTACTGTATACCTTCATCCACAATCAGACAAAACAGTACAGGATAATATAATTAACTATATCATCAAATCTCACTGTACTGCACAATACCGTATTACCCTTTACCAAACTACCACATTGTACTATTACTGCAGTGTATGTCACAGCAAATTATGCACTACACTGCAGTAAGTTTTACAGCGTATAATTTGATTCCAGTGGTTGCAGACATGCCACATTTCTGCATGCTGTATAATAGTATACCGTATTGCACAAAAGCACATTGAACTTATTAATACTTGCAATTTACAGGGTCTTACCATCGGTGAGGTGCTAAATGCTGTAGACAGATTTCTTGAGGAGGAGGAGTTATGGGCCTTGTGTAAAGAGGGCATTGCCTCACTTCAAAGAAAGAAGAAACATCTACGTAAGTTTTCATTCCACTTTCATTATGCTGTGACAGCATGGAAAAATATAGCATATGCAAAACACAGTTTCTATAAATAACTGACTGTTGCAAAATAATATTTATCCCCATGATCACCAGCAAAGCTGGGAGGGGATATTATTAGTTACAGGGACTCTTGGCATATGGATTAAAGGATGGGACAACCATACAACAAAGCAGGGAGGGGATATTATTATTTACAGGGACTTATGGCAGGGCATACAGGATCATACAACCCTACAAAATTTTTGTATTTCCTGAGTGTAACCCAAAGGAAATATGAAATTAAGCAGGTTGTACCATCCCATACACCTTGCCAAGAGACCCTGTTTCGAATTTATTACGCCTTAGATATTCTTCTTTCAAATTGTTCTTACTATTCTTACCACTTTCACCATTTTGGCGAAAGTAGATGCCGTTTTCAAGAGTTAATGATGGATCGAGTGACTACCCAGAACCATTGATCCAGGTACAGACCAATCCACCTTCCATTAACCTGTGAGAATACATGTACAGTGAATATACATGTTTAGCTCTTAACTGTACTCGGGAACATTTTTGCACTGCACTGCACACTGGCTTTCCTAGATAATTGATGTCTGCTTAGCAGAATATGTCGATTACTTATGTTGAAGTTGACTTCATTTCTGATTGATTGCATGGAATGAGCAGTCGGATTATGTAGTTTTTTCATTTGTGTTGTTCTGTATGTTTGTGAGCATACAACTGAGAGGGAAAGAGCAAAAGATTTAGAAATTGCCAGGATACAAACTCGATAAATAAGCACAATTGCTAGACATGAAGGTTGATCCAGACTTGTGTATTTAAATGTATCAAAAGGTACCAATTAAGTTACCATTTCTCAAAATAGGTGAGAATTACAAACAATGTTTTCAAAAAGACACTGCATGTCAATCCCAAGGTATCACTAAGTCTACAAAAGCGACCAATGTTGTACAGAGTAGCAATGAAATAGGTCAGCTGATTGTAATCCTGAAACAAATTTACACATTTTAGCAAAAGTTTTGGTGAGCCATATAAACTCCCTTTCTCTCCACTCAATGATGTCAGCTACATTTTTCAGCTTTCATCATTTTGAGAAAACAAAATATTATATATGTCTTGTTAGTAATTTGATAATGTAGTTTTATTATTAAAAGAAAGAAGAATTTATTGCATGGTTGAAATCATTATTGCACCTGCCCAGCATACTTACAGGAAGAAAAAAGGCATCAATTTGCCGTCCAGTTTATTTTACCGATGATGCTTTTCAAATTTCTGAAAAGGTTACTTTAAAGTCATATAATAAAAATTGTTCAGGTTTACCATTAAAAATTAAAAATGATGATTAGGAATAAATTCGTTTTATGTGTTAAATCATTCCTGTCTGTCATCTTAAAATCCTGTTCCTAGGAATGCAGGTCATACACCCAGTGAAGACCTCACATGATATTCCTTACACCCCAGCATATGCATTAGTGATTGACCAATCAGAGGGCATTTTAATTTCCAAAGGGGTAATAAATAATTTTGCCTGTTGGTTCATGTGTTTGTACATTTGTGTGTTCATGTTTTCTAATTCATGGCATGAAATGTATATTTTATGTGTTTGTACATTGTGTGTTCATGTTTTCTAATTCATGGCATGAAATGTATATTTTATGTTTTGTATCATATGTTCATACCTTTTACAGCTGCATACCTGTCACCAGACACAATATTCCTTAGGGAGAATGGCACATTGTCCTTTAAGGCCATTCCAGAGGAGAAACCATTGGAGGTCATTTTCATGGCCCCAGAATTGCAGTCCAACGGAGAGCTGTCGGAAAAAGTGAGTCAACTGGTTGATATATATCATTTGACACAGGATATTAATGATGTTTCTGTCACAGACATATGGTATGGTATAGTACAGAGGTTGCATATTGATGAGATTTAAACTTGATTTTATTGACCTGTGTCAAAGTCTGTATTGATGAAAAGTATATACATGGAATAAAAACACTTAAGGGGAACACCATTATATGAATGTTTCATTATAACATGAATGTGGTTATAACATGGTCACATCATGGCTCCTGATTTTTTATATGCCTTCTGAAACCATCTGTCCATCTGTACATCTATTACCAATTTTATTACTGCACAATAGTACAAATTCTCCACCAAATTCAGTTACCAAACTTTGTGGGTTCAAACAGTCAAAGGTCAAGTTCACAGTATCTAAAAGAAGAAATATGGTTTCTGCACAATAACGTTGAATTCACTATAACATTGTGGATGGCTTACACTTGGTGTAAGGAAGAATCCTATTTATTTTGGGCTAAATGGTCAAAGGGTCAAGGTCACTGTATCTAAAAGAAGAAATATGGTTTCTGCACAATAACTCAAGTTCTCGATCTTCAGTTATCAAACTTTGTGGTTAGCTTGCACTTGGGGGTAAGGAAGAATGCTTTATATTTGGGGGTCAAAAGGTCAAAGGTCAAGGTCACTATGGCTGATAAAAGAAAAATAGTTTCCACACAATAATTTGAGTTCTCCACCATTTACAATTTACAGTTACCAAACTTTGTGGATAGCTTTCAATTAGAGCATGAAAGAATCCTATTGATATTGGGGTCAGAAAGGTCAAAGGTCAATGTCATTTTGACTAAGCAAAGAAAATTGGTTTGCACACATTAACATTAGTTCTACATCACATACCAGGACCAAACTTTGTGGATTACTTACACTTGGGGCAAGGAAGAAGCCAATTGATTTTGGATCCAAAGGTAAAAGATCAAAGTCACTGTGACTGAAAGAAAGTTATCAGCTGTGTACCTTCACCAAAGTTTGTGGTCAAAGGTCATGGTCACTGATTTTAAAAAAATGTTTTTTTGCATAATAACTTTAATTTTAGACCACATGCCTTGATGAAAGTTTGTAGAAAATTTGCACTTAAGGCATGGATGAAACCTGTTGATTTGGGGTTAAATGGTTTTGCAGAATAAGTTTTGTTCTAGAGTAAGTTCCTAGATCAAACTTTGTGGATTGCTTGCACTTACAGTGATAAAGAAACCTATAGATTTTGGGGTCTAAAGGTTATACGTCATGGTCATGGCAAGTCTAATAAAAAATTATGGTTTCTGCACATTTGAGTTTGGTTCAAGACCGCATACCTGAACCAAAGCTCGATGTCATTGAGAAAGCATGAGAAACCCTTAGCTTTCAGATTACGATTAGTGTTCTTTGCTGTCAATATTTACTAAACAATGGCAGATTTTTACTTAATCATGTTTGCATTTTTGGACTTGCAGTAAAATTAGCACTGTGACTTTCAACAAATTATGGCTTAGTTCCTGTATATGATTGTGCCAACAAATCATAAACAATGCTGAATAATCTTTACTTACCTTGGGAGAGCAATCAAAAATTCTTTGGATCAATTCATTTAATGTAACAATGAACACTTAATTATCTGCAACAAACGATCTTCTCTCATGCAGTAGGATTGTGCAAAATAGGCTCAGAATGGTTTTCTGTCCACACTTCAACTTAACATATGAGGCAGGCAAGATTTACTGAGACAGGGGACCAGTCAAAACTGTTAGGTTGAATTAATATTCCACAAAATTACTCCTGCTATCAGATCATTGTAGCTTTGCTTTTGGATGTGTACAAGTCTAAAGTCAACCATGATAAACTGGTTTTAGTCAGGAAATAACCTATGCATTTGTCTCCTTAAGGAATAATGTAATTTAAATGACAATTAGACAGAAACAAACAAATGGAACATGGGTGTTCAGGTACTGTGATTCTTGGTTGTAACAATCAATGAGATAAAAACAAAATGATTGCAGTCCTCCATGTACTGATACTGACAGCAACAGATGTTTCATAGAAAGAAAGCATATACAACAAATATTTTAGTGGAAAAAAATAAGCTGGCCTTGCTGGGCATGCTCAGGGAGTAATGCACAAACCCAGAAGGTTTCTCAGCTTGTCGCAGGCATTTGGGCAATGGATATTTCCAGTGCTGCCTTTTTGTGAATAAAGATTAGATCACTGTTACTTCGTTTAGAATCTGTGTGTAATATACAGTGAAACTCCTCAAAACCAAAACCTCAGTATACCGGAATCCCGTCAAGACAAAATTTTTTTTTTAGTCCCAAATTTTTCCTTCTTTAATATCATCATTTTTTGCCCAGTAAACCGAAACCCCTCAGCTCTAAATACCAAAACAAATTTTGATCCCAAATGTCAACTTTAAGCTATAAAAAAACCTATAAAAGCCAAAACTCACTTCAAACTTGGAAATGTAATTTAGCTGCTAAATTCATGACACACAATAGAACATATTAATTACTGTTAGCAAGTACTGTAGTAGGGTTATCTGTGAGACAAAGACCTGGAAAATGACCCAAGGGCATGCAAGGTTAAAACAATACTTGACACACACGCCGACAGATTAGGGCTGTCAATAGGTTAATCTGAAGTCTTTGCACCATAAAAAAGAGTCAGTTTTTAAGGTGACTTATTAATAACTAAATGTTTGTAGGTAAGGCATTTAAGAATGACTATGTTTATCTGCTTATTATATGATTGTGATTGATGCTATTCATTTCTACACATGATCCATAGAATATTTTTTTGTGTTTGTTTGCTTTAATTAAATATCAGGGCTTTATTAACCAGGCATTTGGACTAGTTTTTGATGATTTGCCAACAGAGACTGACAAAACAGTATTCTAAAACCCAGATTCACTCAAATGATATTCAATGGAAAATCATTCCATACATGTATTTAAGCAGCCATGACTGTCGTTTGTCTGGATATAAATCTGTGCTAAAACCTACATTGAAAATGGAATTCTACAAGAATGAATTTGAAAACAACGGTGATGCAAACAAGCATCGTTTCATCAGTACCTGCAAATTTGACAAACTGAATGTCATTGATCTTGTGTGGCAATAGTTTAGCCAAGCTAGGACCAAAAACATTCCAATCTCAGGCACTATAATATATGATCTCTCTCTCGTCACATAAACACTTAGAAAAAGACCTTTTTTTTCACATCTGCAAAAACCTCAGTAGACCGAAAACTTCTCAAAACCAAAAACAATATTGGGTCCCAAGGGTTTTTGGTTTTGAGGGGTTTCACTGTATTAAGTATTTATACATTCTTTTGTTGTAGACATGCCTGTATGGGTTGAGCGTGACCCTGCGCTGTGTTTCAGGGAAGAAATACTCATCTGTTTCCTCAATGCTCACCAGCCAGGAACTGAAAGATCTTCTGGAGAGTTTGGCAGAATCTAGCCCCAACAAACGGCCAAACCTGGCTGACATTGCTGAGGTAGTATTGTTCATCAAGTTTACTTGTCAAAACTTATTTTAAATATTTTAAAATGGAGATGATAGTGTGTGGAAAATATCTTTCTTTGTTCAAGAGAATATTACGTGGTCCATTTATGATCTACATGTAAGATATATTTATCTGTCTACATGTAAGATTACTTGATTATCATAATGACTGTCATGTTTATCCATCTACATGTAAGATTACTTGATTATCATAATGACTGTCATACTTATGTGTCTACATGTAAGATTACTTAATTATCATAATGACTGTCATATTTATCCATCTACATGTAAGATTACTTGATTATCATATTTACTCATATTTATCTGTCTACATGTAAAATTACTTGATTATCATAATGACTGTCATATTTATCCATGTACATGTAAGATTACTTGATTATCATAATGACTCATATTTATCTGTCTACATGTAAAATTACTTGATTATCATAAATGACTGTCATATTTATGCATCTACATGTAAGCTTACTTGATTACCTTAATGAGTCATATTTATCTGTCTACATGTAAGATTACTTGATTACCATATTGGCTCATTTTTATCTGTCTACATGTAAGATTACTTGATTACTGTATTGACTCATATTTATCCATCTGCATGTAATATTACTAAATTACTGTATTGACTGTCATACTTATCTGTCATCATGTAAGATTACTAGGTTACCATAATGACTGTCATATTTCTCCATCTATGTGTAACATTGCTTGATGAAAGATTACTAGATTACCTTGTTGACTGTCATATTTATCCATCAGCATGTAAGATTACTTGATTACCATGTTGACGATAATCTTTGGTACCCTCAAGTATCTCACATACTCTCGATCCTTAAAATTCATAATAATGTTTTGTACTTTATCAGGGACCATCCTATGGGGGCCACATGGGCAAACAATTTGCTTTTTGGTGTAAACCTTGCATTAGAAGGAAAGTAAAGTTCCTGTTGCCTTTAAGAATTCTCTGAAAATTCTAATTATATTTACTGATTCCATAGTCATAAGGCTAAGTGAGCATATAATATCGTCCTTCTTCCATTGTGCATCATCTGACATTTTTCAGCAATCATTATTTTCAACTTTTTATCAAAAACAAATGAAACTATATCAACCAAACTTGGCAGACAACATTCTGGTGTAATGGCCTGTCACATTTGTACAAATGATGCCAACCTGTCATCAGATATGGCCACAATTACTAAATACAGAATAACTTTTAAACAACAACTTCTAAAATAAATCTTAATGCAATTTTATCAAATTTGAAATAGAGCATTTTTGGCAAGAAGACCTTTTAAGTTTGCACAAATGATGCCAATCTGCCAAGTATGAATTCTATTACTAAAACTAGAAAAATATTTAAATGATTTCTTCTCACAATTAAACACTAAACAGAATTTGACCAAATTTGACAGAAAGTATCCAGGTCTGAAGGCCTTTTAAATTGTACAAATGATGTACAATCACCATAAAAGTATCCAGGTCTGAAGGCCTTTTAAATTGTACAAATGATGTACAATCACCATAAAAGTATCCAGGTCTGAAGGCCTTTTAAATTGTACAAATGATGTACAATCACCATAAAAGTATCCAGGTCTGAAGGCCTTTTAAATTGTACAAATGATGTACAATCACCATAAAAGTATCCAGGTCTGAAGGCCTTTTAAATTGTACAAATGATGTACAATCACCATAAAAGTATCCAGGTCTGAAGGCCTTTTAAATTGTACAAATGATGTACAATCACCATAAAAGTATCCAGGTCTGAAGGCCTTTTAAATTGTACAAATGATGTACAATCACCATAAAAGTATCCAGGTCTGAAGGCCTTTTAAATTGTACAAATGATGTACAATCACCATAAAAGTATCCAGGTCTGAAGGCCTTTTAAATTGTACAAATGATGTACAATCACCATAAAAGTATCCAGGTCTGAAGGCCTTTTAAATTGTACAAATGATGTACAATCACCATAAAAGTATCCAGGTCTGAAGGCCTTTTAAATTGTACAAATGATGTACAATCACCATAAAAGTATCCAGGTCTGAAGGCCTTTTAAATTGTACAAATGATGTACAATCACCATAAAAGTATCCAGGTCTGAAGGCCTTTTAAATTGTACAAATGATGTACAATCACCATAAAAGTATCCAGGTCTGAAGGCCTTTTAAATTGTACAAATGATGTACAATCACCATAAAAGATAGGTGCCATTACTAAATAGAATAACCTTTAATTGACTTCTTCTCACAAACTGTTTCACAGAATTTGATGAAATTTGATAGAGAGTATCCTGGTTTAAAAGCCTTTTAAATTTATACAAATGATGCTGATCCTCCATGGATTGTATATATTGTGTGCAGCATCTACAGCCTCAGTAAAAATCCATATACTGTATGCAGCATCTACAGCCTCAGTAAAAATCCATATACTGTATGCAGCATCTACAGCCTCAGTAAATATCTATATACAGTGTGCAGCATCTACAGCTTTGGTAAAAAAATCCATTTACTTTATGCAGCATCTACAGCCTCAGTAAAAATCCATATACTGTGTGCAGCATCTACAGCCTCAGTAAAAATCCATATACTGTGTGCAGCATCTACAGCCTCAGTAAAATCTATATTTTGTGTGCAGCATAAAAATCCATACTTTATGCAGCATTTACAGCCTCCATAAAAATCCATATACTGTGTGCAGCATCTACAGCCTTATTAAAAATGTATATACTGGGTGCAGCATCTACACCCTCAGTACAAATCCAAATACTATGTGCAGCATCTACAGCCTCAGTACAAATCCATATACTGTGTGCAGCATCTACAGCCTCAGTAAAATCTATATACTGTGTGCAGCATCTACAGCCTCAGTAAAATCTATATACTGTGTGCAGCATCTACAGCCTCAGTAAAAATCCATATACTGTGTGCAGCATCTACTGCCTCAGTAAAAGTCCATATACTGTGTGCAGCATCTGCAGTCTTGGTGCAAATTTAACATTTCTTCCTTTAATAGTGTTAACACTTATAGCCAAGTTGTTTAGAGCCTAGAGGGGTGATTAACTCTGAATCCAGCAGCTGTGGCTTCGAGTCCACGCAGCTGTGGGTTCGAGTCCATGCAGATGTGACTTCGAGTCCATGCAGATGTGACTTCGAGTCCATGCAGATGTGACTTCGAGTCCATGCAGATGTGACTTTGAGTCCATGCAGATGTGACTTCGAGTCCATGCAGATGTGACTTTGAGTCCATGCAGATGTGACTTCGAGTCCATACAGATGTGACTTCGAGTCCTTGCAGATGTGACTTCGAGTCCACGCAGATGTGACTTCGAGTCCACGCAGATTTGACTTTGAGTCCATGCAGATGTGACTTCGAGTCCATGCAGATGTGGCTTCAAGTCCACGCAGATGTGATTATCAAATCTGTATTGAAAATAGAGGATTAAGATGCACACCAACTACAACAAAAAACAGCCCTTGGTTCTTGTAGATTTTCATGTCTGGAGGTTAAAGTATCAAAGTTATGAGAGTAAAATACAGTCTTATTGATCCATTAGAACATTCTTTTTTTATTGGGAATGTACAAACATTTGCATGTAAAATGATAATTATCATGCTTTTCAATTAAATTTTGAGAGCGTACCTTTCCATTTTCAGCTATGTGCTAAGCAAGAGATCCAATGTGGGAAAAAATCATCTGCAGTGTGCCAGAAAATTTTTAAGGAGGCTTTGAATGTTTTGGTATGTACTTCTTAAGATGCTGACCTTCATGATCAGTTGTATTCAGACTAATTTTAATAGTTATGTTGTTAAAATTGTCAGACATGGTACCCTCCAGATGGCTCCAGTTTGTTGGTATGAATCAGTATTATTACTGCTGGCATAACAAACTTGGTGGCACTACAAGAAATATTTATTTATTACAAAATTCTATCGATATTTTAGAATTGCTTTTCTGTTTCACCATGAAAACTTGAGTTGGCAAATATGCATAACAAAAAGGGCAAGGATTAATCATTATTATTCTTTTTAGCTTACCTGGCCATAAAGCCAAGTGAGCCTAAGGTATGGTCCTTCATCACAGCATGTGGTCCTTTGTATATCATGTGTCATCCATCATATGTCATCCTGTCACAGTTGTTTTTTTTACAACTAATAAAAATCTGCTTAATAAATTTGTACATCATTTTACAAAAAGGATTCTGGCATCAAGGCCTTTCAAATTTGTACATCATTTTACAGGAAGCATTCTGGCATCAAGACCTTTCAAATTTGTACATCATTTTACAATAAGCATTCTGGAATCAAGGCCTTTCAAATTTGTACATCATTTTACAATAAGCATTCTGGCATCAAGGCCTTTCAACTTTGTACATCATTTTACAATAAACATTCTGGCATCAAGGCCTTTCAAATTTGTATATAATTTTACAATAAGCATTCTGGCATCAAGGCCTTTCAAATTTGTACATCATTTTACAGGAAGCATTCTGGCATCAAGGCCATTTAGTTTTGTTCAGTGAACGATGATATGTCATCCAATATGGCTACCGTTACTAAAAATATAAAACCTTTAAATGACTTCTCAAAAACCACTCAGAAGAATTTGAGCAAATTTGACAGAAAAGCCTGGTTTTAAAAGCTTCCAAATTTGTACAGATGATGCCAATCTATCATTAAACGTGGCAACCATTATTAAAAATAGAAAAACCATTAAATGACTTCTTAAAAAGTGCTTAAGGCATCCAGGCAAAAAGGGCTTTTAAATTTTGTAATAAAAAACTACTGAACAGAATTGGACCAAATTGGACCAGAAGCATCCTTGGATTAAGAACTTCCAATTTTGTACAAATGATGCCAACCTGCCAAAAGATATGGCCACTGTTAATGAAAAAAAGATAAACCTTGAAGCAACTCTTTCTCAATAACCACTCCACAAAATTGTATCAAATTTGACAGAAAGGACCATGGTATGAAGGGATTTCAAATTTATATAAATGATGCCAACCAACCACAAACAATAAAGCTGCCATTACTAAAACTAGAAAAGCATTTAATTAATTTAATCTCAAAAGAGCCACTTGACAGAATTTTACAAACTTTGACACAAATCATTCTGGCTTAAAGGCCTTTCTATATTGAACGAATGATGCTTATATGCCATCAAATGTGGATGAAGATACAAAAAAAGAGAAAGCTTGAAACAGTTGTTTGCTTAACATATTTGATCTGCAACATTGGAGGAAATTTATTTAGAAAACATTCGACTGAATCAGATTTCTTAGTCTACTGTTCTTGCATTAGGCTAGTAGACAGATGTTAGCCAGGTGAGCAAATTCAGGCTGTTTTGGGCCTCTTGTTTGATGATGCTAACTTCATATTTGCATTTTGTTTTTATTCATCATAAAACCATTTAAGGACTTGTTAATGCCTCAACAAAATTAGTTCATGTTGAATCCAAATTCACAGATATATTTGCCCAGTGTTTATGTGGATAATTCTATCATTCACAGACATACTTGCCCAGTGTTTATGTGCATAATTCTATCATTATGTTCTGACATCTTGAGTTACATTTTTTGTAGGCTCCCACTGCTTGCACCTGGAGCATCTTGGTCCTGTTTTTCTTCCATCTATCAATCCTTCCCTCTTTCTCTCTGTCCTACAAAGTTTGTTCGCAAGATTGCACAGAAAATACTATAAGTAGACAATACAAATTAGGGTAGCATATTTGTATGCATATGTAGATGGCCAGATTAGATTTTCAGGTCAGTGTAGCAATTTTTAATGTTTTTGCACACATTTTTTCATATTTTGGAATTGGACTATCATGACAAAAACCTTGTTAGAATGATTTAAGTAAAAGCTACTTGAGGTAGATAAATGAAATTTGGTAGGCATGTTTGTATTGATATTTAAATGACCTGATTAGTTTTTTTCAGCCATTATAGCAATTTTTCAATTTTTTAAATATTTTTTGTTTTACACTTATTTCAGCTTGTTTTCAATGTTTATTTTGGGATACAAACCTTATTATCACAATAAAGTGACAACCACTCAAGGTATGCAAGTAAAATTCAGTGGGCATATTTGTATTTATATGTTGATGACCTGATTAGATTTTTCGTCCATCACAACAGTTTTTGACACATTTTTGAACTTTTTGGACTTTTTTTTTCAATGTTTGAATGACAAAGAGCATGCATTACCACACTCAAAGTGATGCAGTATACATAGTTACCATATCAGTTTTGCATAGTACACTGTACTCTACATATCACTATCACTGATCTCAAATAAAATTGGCATTGATGTATAGATTGCTGGATGATAAAATTATTGTGATAAATTTCATGGCGCACATGTTTTAACAGAAACATAACAGATGTATATGCAGTGTTCTAATAGAATTTCTTTCAGAGTCTCACTATTTCCATCATTGTATCATGTGACCAAGCGCCTCATGAATGTTTGACAACTTGATTGATGATGCAAAGTATAGACACTGTTTTTCACATTACAGTGGATTCTGGTGCAAGTAGGCATGGGAGGGGTTTGTAAATACAGTGGATTTGGGTGCAAGTAGGCATTGGAGGGGTTTGTAAATACAGTGGATTTGGGTAGGAATGGGAGGGATTTTTAAATACAGTGCATTTGGGTGCAAGTAGGCATGGGAGGGATTTGTAAATACAGTGGATTTGGGTGCAAGTAGGCATAGGAGGGGTTTGTAAATACAGTGGATTTGGGTAGGCATGGGAGGGATTTGTAAATACAGTGGATTTGAGTAGGCATGGGAGGGATTTGTAAATACAGTGCATTTGGGTGCAAGTAGGCATGGGAGGGATTTGTAAATACAGTGGATTCGGGTGCAAGTAGGCATGGGAGGAATTTGTAAATACAGTGGATTCAGGTGCAAGTAGGCATGGGAGGGATTTGTAAATACAGTGGATTTGGGTAGGCATGGGAGGGATTTGTAAATACAGTGGATTCAGGTGCAGATAGGCATGGCAGTTGTTTAGTAATACATATTTATATTAGTTATAAACTAATACATGACAGTTTAAGAACCTTGATAGAACCGTTTAATGAAGAGGATGTTCTGTCAAGAATAATGCAAGCAATGTTCATTTATAGAACCGTTTAATGAAGAGGATGTTGTGTCAAGAATAATGCAAGCAATGTTCATTTATAGAACCATTTAATGAGCAATGTTCATTCATAGAACCGTTTAATGAAGAGGATGTTCTGTCAAGAATAATGCCAGCAATGTTCATTTATAGAACCATTTAATTAAGAGGATGTTCTGTCAAGAATAATGCCAGCAATGTTCATTGAAAATGCATACTTTTCACTAGGAAGTTTGTTTTCCATTCATTTTGATCAAGCTCATACAGGCAATTTACTCTCACTCTTAAATACTCATAAACACTTACCAGAGGGAGAACAGATTGGTCTCAGTTTGCAATTACTTACAACTGGTGTTTGAATGGTCACAAAAAAAGTTCCAGAAAACTTAAGTAACCATTCACACAATTGAATTTAGGTCATAAAAATCATCAACTTTTATGTATCTATAAAAACTGGTTAAGTAAGACTTTATTCTGGGTGAGTAAACATTTTTAGTACTAGCATGGATGGGCAAGTGGATTTTTAGAGATTTTTCAACCCCTCATTAGATTTTAACGCAGTAATAGTATCATTTCAAAGTTTTCTAAATTTGCAAAGTTTTGGGACTTAGACATTTTGGTCTGCTGTAGGGTTATATATGTTTTACAAACACAAGACCCATTTAATTTGTAATTCATGTTTTCCAACCTGTCATTTTGAAATATTAGATTAACTTAATGATACCTTTTGCAAAATACTAAAAGTTAAAACTTTATCAATAAAAGGTCATCAAATCAGCAATGTTATCTGAAACTCCATCATTTTTACATTTTATGCCTTCATTACTAGTATAAGCTTACAAAAAATTACAAAACTAAAACCTTTGACAAATAAATGGGTTAATACTTTTTTTGATATATGATTATTACAGAAAGTAAATTCAAGAAGAGAACGAGCTAGAAAATTGGTATGCTTTCAGATTATCAAGGATTTAAAGAACATGAGAAATATTTCCTCTTGCTTTTATGGTATATAATACATAAAGTACCAAGGCTGTCTATATTCTCACAAAGTACCAAAGGTGTCTATATTCTCACAAAGTACCAAAGGTGTCTATATTCTCACCAGGTACCAAGGTCTGTATATTCTCACAAAGTACCAAAGGTGTCTATGTTCTCACAAAGTACCAAAGGTGTCTACATTCTCACAAGGTACCAAGGATCTATATTCTCACAAAGTACCAAAGGTGCCTATATTCTCACAAGGTACCAAGGTGTCTATATTCTTACAAAGTACCAAAGGTGTCTATAATCTCACAAAGTACCAAAGGTGTCTATATTTTCACAAAGTACCAAAGGTGTCTACATTCTCACAAAGTACCAAAGGTGTCTATATTCTCACAAAGTACCAAAGGTGTCTATATTCTCACAAAGTACCAAAGGTGTCTATATTCTCACAAAGTACCAAAGGTGTCTATATTCTCACCAGGTACCAAGGTCTCTATATTCTCAAAAGGTGTCTATATTCTCACAAAGTACCAAAGGTGTCTACATTCTCACAATGTACCAAGGATCTATATTCTCACAAAGTACCAAAGGTGCCTATATTCTCACAAGGTACCAAGGTGTCTATATTCTCACAAAGTACCAAAGGTGTCTCTATATTCACAAAGTACCAAAGGTGTCTGTATTCTCAAAAAAGAACCAAAGTGTCTATATTCACAAGTTTTTGAGTCAGATTTTCAGAAAAAAAGCTGAAAATTAGCCATGAGATAAGATAGTTGGAGGTTATTGAAATCAAGCAAGCATATGCAGGAAAATAAAACAAAACTTCAAGCAAATCCTGACATTTATGTTTTTCTTCCATTGTTTTGAGTGAAACTACAGAATGTTAAAGATTTTGGGCTTTGAGCATCATTGTGAACTTCAGGTTCAGAAGCTTTGAGAGTATAAGGCTGTATTTTATTGCTATACACAAATTGGTATTTGGCTTTGAGAGTATAGGGCTGTATTTTATTGCAATACACAAATTGGTATTTAGCTTTGAGAGTATAGGGCTGTATTGCTATACACAAATTGTTATTTAGCTTTGAGAGAATATGGCTGTATTTTATTGCTATGCACAAATTGGTATTTGGCTTTGAGAGTATAGGGCTGTATTTTATTGCTATACACAAATTGGTATTTACACAATATAAAATAGATGGAATGATGGACAGGTGGACTATGACTGAAATCGCCAATTCACTAAATACTCATGTATCACTAGATGGACTGACTGACAGGTGAATTAAGTATACACTACATATAGCATAAGAAGAACTAATAGAGAAGTAATCTCAAATTATTTTAATTAACAACTATTTACAATTATTAAACAGTACATAAGTATACATCTTTGGCATTCCTTGGGTCTCACCCTCCGCTGCATGAGGTTAGTTGTGGTAAGATGGTAGAGAAGCATGCAGTATCTATGAGGCAGAATCGCCAGTACGACTAAATGACAGAATTCTCAAGGCCGAATAGCCGACATGCACTATCTATGAGGTGGAATCGCCAGTAAGACTGAATGATAATTGTCAAGGCAGAATTGCCGATGTTTGAGGCGGATTCGCCAGTATGACTTACTGACTGACATAACTGTTATGGCAGAATTGCTGCTCTATTGAGGCAGACTTGCCATAACTTGTTATGTCTGTAAGTTGAGTGGATTGGGGCCAGAATGCCCAAACGACGCTGCATGCCGAAAATGGAACTGGAGTAGTATGCAGCGGAGAGCCCCAAGAAACCTATTTAGCTTTGGGACTACATCGATGTGAGCTTCATGCTCAAAAGCTTTGAAAGTAAAGGGCTGTATTTCATTGCTGTATATAAATTGGTATTTGGCTTTGAAAGTAAAGGGCTGTATTTCATTGCTGTATACAAATTGGTATTTGGCTTTGCAACTACAAATATTTCTTGTAGAATATATTATACATCCATATTTTAATTCTATGTGGACTCATAACTTTTTCTTGTTACAAGGTGTTCAATACTAATTTTTTTCTTTATATTATTTTTAGTTTTTCTTTTCATCAGTACTTCCTTTTATTATTATAATCCAAGATAGTTTCTTTTTATTTTTGAGAAAACAAAGACTAAAAAGCCAAACACCAAATACTCAAATGACATGATGACTTCCATCCGTGCAGACTTATACTTTTACTTTTTTTCTTTCTTTTTGCTGATTTACCAAAGTTGTCTCAATCAGTGTATTCAATAGCCCAACTTAAAATAGGTATTTGCTGCATAATTGTTTGTCAAAGTTGTGCAGGGCTCAGCTTTAATGGTTGCCTGACTGCCTAAGGCAAGTAAAATCAGGTCAGGGCAAGAGTAAACTACAAGACCTTGTCTGACTAGGCAAGTGATTTTCTGGTGTTACTGCTGAGTATACTAAGAGGGAAATATTTGTAAAAATTTTAATTCAAAAATTCAATAAAGTAAATTTTATTACACACTATTTTAATTCAAACAGTTCAATAAAAGTAAATTTTATTACACACTATTTTTAAAAATTTTAATTCAAACAATTCAATAAAAGTAAATTTTATCACACACTATTTTACCCTTGTATACTTTGTACTAATTTCAAGTCTTTTGTTGAAATATACCATTCTTTTTTTTGAAAAAAAATTAAATCTATAATGTGCTAAGTAGGCTATTTTATATTTGATCCATTGCATTCTGACAGATGCTTGCATATCCAATATATGATATGATAAGCATCAAATATATTAACAATATTAAACTACCATATCTACTTGCTTTTAAGTAGTGTCCAACTGCAAACAATATAGACCCTGATCTACTGTTGCATGATGTGCTGGTAGATCAGGGTCTCTGCAGTTTGTTAGGAGTAATCAGTAGAACAAACAAGGTAGACCCTGATTTGCCAGTGTATTATGCAACAGCAGATCAAGGTCTGTGTTATGTGCATGGACTCAACTTTATGTAAGTATATACGGTATTTAAATTAGAGATTTAAATTAGGGTTTGTAATCAGAATTAGCAGGTTTTGCAATATTAATGCTCTGTCAAACATTATGTAACATTATTTTTGACATTACGTATGACTGATGTCTAACTGTTTGCATGTATCAGTCAGACATGTGAGTAAAATGTTAGATCATGTCATGGTTTTAGTACAGGTTTCTTTTGTTGAGAGATAATGAAGATGGAGGGTCAGGAAAAAAGAAAAGGCAGAGAAGTTGCATTGATAGAATATAAAATGAACAAGTGTTAAAGAGAGTTTCTGCAGAAGTGGAAATACTTCATGTGGTTTTGTTTTAAAGATGCACAAGTAATGAATTGATCAGGGCAAGTAGGTTCTGTGAGAACTTGCCCAGCTGGGCAAAAGATCTAAAACAAAATGTTGAGCCCTGTCATGTCATTTTTTTTCCTTCAAAAACAAGTGTCAAATGTTGATATTAGTTATGTGATAATTTTTTTTTTAATGCAAGAATTTCCTTTTTTATCCAGCTATGTATGTTAACAATGGCCTATATACCAGTAGTATAACAATGGCCTATACTAGTAAAATAACAGTGGCCTATACTGTAGTATAACAGTGGCCTATACCAGTAAAATAACAATGGCCTATACTGGTAGTATAACAGTGGCCTATACCAGTAAAATAACAATGGCCTATACTGGTAGTATAACAGTGGCCTATACCAGTAAAATAACAATGGACTATACTGGTAGTATAACAGTGGCCTATACCAGTAGTACAACAATTTTAATATTTCAGTATCTGAAAAGTGGTTGTCTATATGTGTCATATATTATCTCTTTTTCATGCAATTCAACTCAGTCTTTGATATGAATAAAATCACTATATTTATGACTCTAAAAAAATCTTAGTGTTCTAGTATCTTGTCTTTGATCACATTTTACAGTGTATCTTTCTATGGCAGGTTGAGCAAGAGGAAAGGGAGGGAAAAGAAAATGAAAGTAACCAATTTTCCACTCAAATTGAGAAAGAGAACAAGTCTGGGACTTCAGCCATTAATTCATCTGCCCAGGAATACTCTATGCCAGTACTTGCTAAACCATCTGCAATCAAACCATCTGCCATTAAACCTAATGCTTTCAAGCCTGTCTCAGGGTCAGCTTTTCAGTCAGTCAATGGAGGAAGTTTTGGGTCAGATTCAGGAGCATTTCAACCAATTCCAAGGAAAAGTCAGCAAAAAGAAAGAGTTGAAGAACCACGTCTTCCAAGTGCTTTCTCTTCACCTGCCACCCACTTCAAACCTATTGTATTACATCAGCCTGAGCCTCCTAAAGACATTAAGGTGGAGTCAAGTAAAAAAGAGGAAAGTGCCAAAAAGGAATCAACTTCTAAAAGGAAAGACAGTTTGAATCAACCTAATGACAAAGACAAAGAAGTTTTCAAAAAGTTGGATGAGTTGAAGAAGAACTTGATGAAACATGGCAGACAACCCAATATGGCCAAGGAGATAGAGAATGAGGACTTAGCAGATTCGCCAAAGTCCTCAAAAGAGTCCACCAGTAAAAGCTCAACACCAAGCAAGCCAAAGACTAAGTCCAGGAAATCAGATAGGATGTCTGGCAGGGATCAGGCCCCTAATGGGGCTCTGGAAACTTTACTGAAGGAGATTCAAAAGCAGGGTCATGTGCCAGACACACAGAGCTTGGCAAATACAATTGCACAATATCTTCAATCCCAACTAGGTCAAGGGGAGAGTGAGAGAGCACAGTCAAAATCCTCAGACACCAAAAGCATTACATCAGAACAGAATCCAGGCGAGGTCTCTAATCTGCAAAGTCCAAATCAAACTACACCAATTCAAGGTCAGCTTCCTCAAGGAATGCTTAACCATTTTTCAAATCTAAACATTCCTGCTCAGTATCAACCTCAACTTGTTGGACAGACAATGACATTACCAATGCAGTGTGGTGGTAATGTGTTTCCTGGATATACACAGGTTCAACTTCAGCAGGATCCCATCACAGGGTTCTTTAACCTTGTCCCAGTTAATTTCATGCCTGTCAGTTCCCATGGCAACCAAGGTCATGACTCTGTTTCCATAGATTCTGTTGTGAAATTAGGAAGGAGCAGTCCATTAATGTCCTCAGAGGTGGATCAATCGGGTAATTATGGAAGGTCAAAAACATTGGGACATGGTCGAACTGCAAAAGATTTATTACAGAGAACAGCAAATATTCGTGCCAAAAATATGGGACGATTACCTGGTCCAAATCTTCTTAGTGTTCAAAGTGAAAATGCTGGTTTATGGCGATCCAAATCAGATTATGACTTGGAGAAAAGTGATAGTGCATTTTATTCAGATAGAGAGGGAAATAAACAAAGCTTTTATTCTAGTCAGGATAAACATGCATTTGGTGCTGTGAATGGCGATTTGTTAGTGGATGTGCACAATCGGACGCATCAATCGCTTTCCCCTCATGCTGTAGCTCCTTATGATCCCCACTCTCAGGAGCCACGACTTTACAGAACACACTCCAATTCATCCTCTCCCTCCCCATCAAAAGACTCTGGTGTTAGCGGGATGAATATTGGATATAAAAATGTTCCATCTGGAACGGAGGCCAGTTTGATGGACAGATTGCTGAGTAATGTAAACATTAAACAGCAAAAAATGCTGGGGAAAATAGTCAATCTGTTGCGAGATGAATTTGCATTTGATGGATATATGGAAAATGGTGTTGAGGATCTTGCTATGGGTTAGTATTGACATTAACCTTATTGTATCAAAATGTTGTTCCTTTTAATTTTGTATATACACTCAATCCGTAAAAATCATAATTATTTTTGCCCATTAATTTTTCATACAAACAACTTTGTACAGTATTCTTATCAAATTTTGCAAATATTTGTACTCGAGAGTTGCTAAAAATTATGACCAATTTTTGTCAAGCCCACCTAGGTAGAAGTTTGACATAGCAATTACTTTGGAGTCCATGTGCATGTCTGTCTGTCTGCCCATGTGTAGGTACATACATCTGCACATCCATCCACACCCTAGACCAAGGTTAATGTTAATTTATTTAATTAAACTCAATGTTAAAGTTTTTTCATTTTCTAGCTAAATAAAAGCTAGGCTTAACAGAAAGGGAGCCTCTTGTGTACCTATAATTATTGTCCACTTGACAATAAGCACCTCTTGTTTACATATAACTATTGTACACTTGAGAAAAGGCACCTCTTCTTTACCTGTAATTATTGTATACTTGAGAAAAGGCACCTTTTCTTTACCTGTAATTATTGTATACTTGAGAAAAGGCACCTTTTCTTTACCTAAAATTATTGTACATGTGACAAAAGGCACCTCTTGTTTACCTATAATTATTGTACACTGTACAAAAGGTGCCTCTTGTTTACCTATAATTATTTTACATTCAACAAAATGTTCTTCATCTTTACCTATAATTATTGTATACTTGAGAAAAGGCACCTCTTCTTTACCTATAATTATTGTATACTTGAGAAAAGGTACATTTTCTTTACCTATAATTATTGTACACTCTACAAAAGGTGCCTCTTGTTTACCTATAATTATTGTACACTGTACAAAAGGCACCTCTTGTTTACCTATAATTATTGTACACTGTACAAAATGCACCTCTTGTTTACCTACAATTATTGTACACTGTACAAAAGGCACCTCTTGATTACCTATAATTATTTTACATTAAACAAAAGGTTCCTCTTGTTTAAATATAATTATTGTACACTGTACAAAAGGCACCTCTTGTTTACCTATAATTATTGTACACTGTACAAAAGGCATCTCTTGTTTACCTATAATTATTGTACACTGTACAAAAGGCACCTCTTGTTTACCTATAATTATTGTACACTGTACAAAAGGCACCTCTTGATTACCTATAATTATTGTACACTGTACAAACGGCACCTCTTGTTTACCTATAATTATTGTACACTGTACAAAAGGCACCTCTTGTTTACCTATAATTATTGTACACTGTATGAATGGCACCTCTTGTTTACCTACAATTATTGTACACTGTACAAAAGGCACCTCTTGATTACCTATAATTATTGTACACTGTACAAAAGGCACCTCTTGATTACCTACAATTATTTTACATTCAACAAAAGGTTCCTCTTCCTTACCTTAAATTATTGTACATTGTACAAAAGGTGCCTCATGTTTACCAATAATTATTGTATACTCTATAAATGGTATCTCTTCTTTACTTGTAATTACTGTATGTATGACAAAAGGCACCTATTGTTTACCTATAATTGTATGTTCAGCAAAGGCGCCTGTAGTTTACTTGTAATTACTGTATATTTGACAAAAGGCACCTCTTGTTTACTTGAAATTACTGTATGCATGACAGAAAGGGAGTCTTTTGTTTACCAATAATTACTGTATGCATGACAAAAAGGAGGGTCACTAATTACTTATTATTATTGTACGCCGCAAAAAATTATGAATAAAGAATGTACAAAATTTTACAAGTAATATAGTAATGAGCTAAACTTTAAATTTTAAGGTTGGTAGCAAAATTTGAAGAAATTACTTTAGCAGCTGTTCACCTTGGGTTTGCATAATACACAGATGGGGGGTGGGAGGAGCACATTCCATATTATGTTTTCTTTTGGTAAGTTACAATGACACTTAAAATGTGACTGTGTGATTATGAATTATAGGAGTATGAATGAAACACTATTTGTTTTTGCTATGAGCTCCTTGGCCCAAATAACGTTTACTTTTTACTTTTGCCAATAGGAATTCAAGTTTTGATTCAGCAATCATTGTGGCTTAGTGCTTAAGGCAATTGTTACAAAAATATTCAAAGTTGAAGATAATGATAATAAAGGGCCAAAAATGCATTTATCTTTATCTCTGATATCTTATTCCAGCTGAGTATATTGCATCCCTGGGGATGTTGAAATGGGATACATTCATCAGTGCCATATCTGAAAAGTACAGCGACCTCTACTGGAATCCAGAGTTACTAGTCAACCTGTTTGAGGCTGTTAATGGTGCAAAACCCACTGTTCATGATGGCAGGTCAGTTATCACAGGAAAATAGTATACTGTAAACTACTTTTGCCTTAAAAAGACTGGATACATATTTGCAGAGTATGCAATTCCAGTTACCCTTTTTTAACAATAACTTAACACTTATTTATTTTCCAACCCATAGTAACATGGGATATAATTTCCTGATCAAAGAGACTTCATCAGCCAAGTGGATAAAGTGTGGCTGATCTCTACAAAATATCCCAAGTACACTTCTTCTGCAATAATTCACAAACAGTGGGGTCCATAATCATCAACTGCATGAAAAATTAGGATGCAAAATAGTGAGGGAGACTCAAATTTTGCTTAACACTGACAGTTGATGGGAGTGGGCAGTGCTAGCAACTTTATAAATCAAGTTGGCATGCAGTACTGACAAATTCATGCCTCAGTAAAGTTGGATTTGCCTCCCTGTCAGTATCAGAGTAAATGCATTTATTGTAAGCTAACATGGATGAACCTCATACCTGGAATTAAACTCAAACCATCAGAGTCAGAACATCAATATGTTTGCACTTGTTAAATCCTGAAGATAGCAATTTTAAATCTCACCATGCACTTCTTCATTGATGGCAATTTTAAATCTCACCACGCACTTCTTCATTGATGGCAATTTTGAATCTCACCATGCACTTCTTCATTTATGGAAATTTTAAATCTCACCATGCACTTCTTCACTGATGGCAATTTTAAATCTCACCATGCACTTCTTCATTGATGGCAATTTTAAATCTCGCCATGCACTTCTTCATTGATGGCAATTTTAAATCTCACCATGCACTTCTTCATTAATGGCAATTTTAAATCTCACCATGCACTTCTTCATTGATGGCAATTTTAAATCTCACTATGCACTTCTTCATTGATGGCAATTTTAAATCTCACCATGCACTTCTTCATTGATGGCAATTTTAAATCTCACCATGCACTTCTTCACTGATGGAAATTTTAAATCTCACCATGCACTTCTTCACTGATGGCAATTTTAAATCTCACAATGCACTTCTTCACTGATGGCAATTTTAAATCTCACCATGCACTTCTTCATTGGTGGAAATTTTAAATCTCACCATGCACTTCTTCACTGATGGCAATTTTAAATCTCACCATGCACTTCTTCATTGATGGGAATTTTAAATCTCACCATGCACTTCTTCATAGATGGCAATTTTAAATCTCACCATGCACTTCTTCATTGATGGCAATTTTAAATCTCACCATGCACTTCTTCATTGATGGCAATTTTAAATCTCACCATGCACTTCTTCATTGATGGCAATTTTAAATCTCACCATGCACTTCTTCATTGATGGCAATTTTAAATCTCACCATGCACTTCTTCATTGATAATTTTAAATCTCACCATGCACTTCTTCATTGATAGCAAATTGCAGTTACTTAGTACAACTCCATATCATTTATACCAGGGGTGTCAAACTCATTTGCTATTGTGGGCCAGATTTGATATAAATAATAATAAATAATAGTAAATAATGAGTCTGGCGGGCCATATCTGGGTCACGGGCCGTATATTTGACACTCCTGATTTATACTTAAAAACTCTTGGCACACAGTTGTTGCACAGTCCAAGAACACAACAATTGGATATATAAAAAATTGATTATAAAGAAAGAGAAAAGACAAATATATGCATTTTATTAGAACTTGCAACTTATTTTAGAATGTATCACTGCAAATTTTGAACAACAATCTACAGGTTAGCCAAAGGAAAAAATGTAAGAGTTGTCTGCTGTGTGTGATTTAAGCAAGAAATTGATTGACCTTACACCTGGATATTATTGTGATGTCCGCACCTTTCATGTATTGTAATCAGCTGGAGACAATTAAGTCATTAATTAGCTTGTGTCATCATGTTGAATGAGCATTAAGTTCTCAAAAGTTGTCAGAATAAATCCAGCTTCACTGCTGAGTAAACATCTCATTAGCTTCTCACAGAAGTGCATGAGGGCATCACCGTGCAGTTGATTGCTTCCTTTCACCTTTGAATAAAAGAGGGTGTATCATATATGTGATGATTACATTGAAACTGAATTAAAAGATAAAATTAAAACATGAATTTCACTTATATTTCAATATATGATTTCTTATTAAAATTTGTGAATTTCATGATGTTGATTCCAAATTTCTCTGCAGTAACTGCCATGTTCAACACATGTATATTGATCTTTCAATCAAGATGCTTTGCATGTTAAGCAAAGAGGAATCTACTTGTTGACTTTTGTGTAAGAAAAAGCATTATAAGCTGGTTTACAAGTTATCTGGGCATGTTAAAAAGCCGGATTAATGTACCTGGAAGTTACTCATTTTATGACCCAGGCCAGAAAGGTCAAGTTCTATCTAATGACTCTAGAAGAATGAATTGCTTACAGTGAAAACAACTTTAACAAATGCCTTGTTATAAAGAACACCTGCTTATAAAACCTGACATTTATCGCTCCCTTTTCTTATTATAATTTTCAGTGTTATCTGCTATATAAAAAAGAGCTCCCTGTCAGTAGAGGACAAACATGGCTGTAGGGAACAAACCTAGTGATAGAGAACAAAATTATATCCTTTATAGACACATTTTACTGCATTTTTAAATATAAAATAAATAAAGTATAATACAGTTTAGTAAATTTGGAACACATGGTCTTAAAACACAACAGGACCACCGGAGCTTGATGTTAGTATTTTTAAAAAATCTGGATCATACCTTGTATATAATTAAGACAAGGATGGACAGTCACCATCGTTGCTTCCCTTCGGTGGTATCAAGTCAGCAGATAATTCTACCTATCAGAGTGTTGCTTTCACATTTGTTAAAGTTAAATCCAACTATTATTTGAATAATTAGTATACTACACTTCCTGCCATGCATTCAACAAATTTGTAAGCTTTTATTGCTAAATGCTACTGTGATAACCAGACAAGAGAGTGGGGGGACAGAAATATACATCTAAATTCAGTTCCTTTCCTCCGGTTTATTCCAGTTAATAATTGTTGGTACACTGTTGCAAAATGTAAACTTCCATCCCCCATTCTCTTGTCTTAGATGATGCATTGTTTTCACAATGGCATTTAGGAATAAAATCAGATGAATTTGCTCAAGGTATGGCAAGATCTCTATAGTATACACATTGGATTTAACACAGGTATGGCAAGATCTCTATAGTATACACATTGGATTTAACACAGGTATGGCAATAGCTCTATAGTATACACATTGGATTTAACACAGGTATGGCGAGATCTCTATAGTATACACATTGGATTTAACACTGGTATGGCGAGATCTCTCTAGTATACACATTGGATTTAACACCGGTATGGCAAGAGCTCTATAGTATACACATTGGATGTAACACAGGTATGGTGAGAGCTCTATATAGTATACACATTGGATTTAACACAGGTAGAGCGAGATCTCTTTAGTATACACATTGGATGTAACATAGGTATGGCAAGATTCCTATAGTATACACATTGAATTTAACACAGGTATGGTGAGAGCTCTATATAGTATACACATTGGATTTAACACAGGTATGGTGAGAGCTCTGTATAGTATACACATTGGATTTAACACAGGTATGGCAAGAGCTGTATTGTATACACATTGGATTTAACACAGGTATGGCGAGAGCTCTATAGTATACACATTGAATTTAACACAGTTATGGCGAGATCTCTATAGTATACACATTGGATTTAACACAGGTATGGTGAGAGCTCTATATAGTATACACATTGGATTTAACACAGGTATGGCGAGAGCTCTATAGTATACACATTGGATTTAACACAGAAAAATGTGAAAGCAACACAGATTTATCTGCCAATTTGACTCAACCAAAGGGAAGCATGTACATCCTTGTCTTTATTATATTCAGGGTACAATCCAGAATAAAATGGAAACACTATCTAACATAAAGCTCCTTTTGTGCCAATTTGTAGGACTATTAAATAATGGGTGGGTGGATGTAAAATATACTGTTGATAATACTCTTGTTTATTCAATAGAACTTGATAGAGCAAAAAAACTTTAAACACTTGCACATCAAGTGTAAAAAACAAGAACAGGGAATAAAAGTTATCTCTGGAGTAAAGTATAGGTCAGTGATTAGTATTTGTTTTTTAGTTTCTTTATATATTTTAATAAACTTGTTTTGTATATTTCAGCAGATCAAGCCAGCAACATTCAGGGACATCCAGGAGAGCAATGAACCACAATCTTCCCATGAGAAATAAACTTCACACCAGACAACACTTGCAGGAGGATTTTGACTCGTCCAGTATGTCAGAATCAAGTGATCATCGACGCTCTGTTCACAATGCAGAATTACTCCGCTCCCTCATACCAACTGGAGATTGTCATGGTAGACCTCAGTCAGTGCATGCTCTGGGTCAACATGTTGATACTTCGGACTCGACAGACACAGAGCAGTATGAGAAGAGAAGGAAGTTAAAGAAAAAATACCAACTTGATCGTGTAAAAAGTTCCTCAATGCACAATTTACTGTCAGAAAGCTCATACTCAGGACACATCGATATTAATATACAAGGTGGCAATATAGCTGTAGCTAAAACAGCAGGCAATATTGTGGCACAGTTTGGACAAGATAAAGACATGGTAAATCCTTCAAATGGGACCAACAGTGTTCCAAATCAATGGAAGTCTATGGAACCTGATCTTACCTCAACACCAAATGCTAAAAGATCTTCAGATTCTGTAAGAAGCCAAACAGAGAGTGGGCAATTTATTTTGTTTAACACCACCAATATGAATCAGAATGAAAGGCCTAAAATTGATGCTATGGGATTGAATGAAGCCAATGCTCAGCCAAAATCAATGTTACCATCATCAACCATACCATCAGCTCCACCTACATTGACAGTAACTTCATCAACAACATTGCTGTTAGATTCTGAAAGAGGAAGTGTTGCAACTTTAGACAGAGAGATGAGTATCTCATCTCAAAGCAGCAGCCAATCAGTGGTCAGGAACTATGACAACGGTAGCATAGATACTGTTGCCAAGACACATGTAAAGCATAAGGGTCATGTGGTGTACCATTGGGCTATGATTCAGCTTAGCATGACACCTGATGTTGAGAGATTTATGCAGGATATTGTAAGTGTTTGGTATCATTTTCTTATTTTTCACTCACCTTTGCAGATGAAGTTGCAAGGGAAATGAGATATTTGCAGATTTCTCAGGAACTGCGGACATTTTAGACCAACATTTTTCTTTTACTTCTTTTGATTCCATCCCATTGCCATATCTATGGAGGGGGCATATAGCAGTACCCATGTTTGTCCATCTGTCCCATGACGGTATGCCCCATCCCATTGGCATATCTCTCGAGGGGGCATATAGCAGTACCCATGTTTGTCCATCTGTCCCATGATGTCATGTTCCATCCCATTGCCATATCTATGGAGGGGACATATAGCAGTACCCATGTTTGTCCATCCATCCCATGATGGTATGCCAAATCCCATTGGCATATCTTTGGAGGGGACATAGCATTATCCATATTTGTCCATCTGTATGTCCCATCCTATTATTTATGTTTCCCCATCTTCCCCATCATATCATGTTCCATCACACTGTGAATTTTATTTCTGCTCAATAACTTTTGAAGGACTTATGGTTTCAGACTAAATTTGATATAAAGTTCTACATTAAATAGATCTGTCAAGTTTGATTTTGCACAATTTTCGCACAAAACTTAATGGAGGTATGGCCCCTGTTTGACTTGGAACTTTGCTGTTCTATTTCTTCATAATTTAATTTCCACTTAGTAGTTTTTGAAGGACTTTTGAATTCAAACCACCTAATAGTTTTTGAACGACTTCTTGGATTCAGACCACATACTATTTTTTGAAGGACTTCTTGGATTCAAACCACTTAATATTTTTGAAGGACTTCTTGGATTCAGACCACATGCTATTTTTTGAAGGACTTCTTGGATTAAAACCAAATTTAGCATGAGATTTTACAATTAAAAGACATGAGTATACTTCGATACTCATCATTTTTCAACAAAATTTTGCAGAATTATGTCCCCTGCACTTTGCCTTGCTTATGGACTATAATAATTTCGTGTCTGCTCAGTAACTTCTGAAGAACTTCATGCGCTTAAAACCAAAATTGGTGTGAGTCTTTACATTACAAAACCTAGGTTAGGGTCAATTTTCACCATTTTCCAACTAAATTTTATGGAGTTGTGGCCTTTGTTTGACTTTTAACTTTCCCCTGTTATAGTGGTCCCCAACTTGAATGGCCCCTCTGAGTTGTGGCCACCTGCATTTTATGGCCAGAATTCTTTGGCACTAATAATCTTTTGTTCAAAAGAAACCCTCGAGGATGGCCATTCCCCTAACATGGCTAGCATCCAGCATATTATTTCAACAAAATGTCAAATTTACCCCCCACATTTGTTCCATCATGCTGATATAATACCTAACTCAGATCCATACAAAGAGGTAAGTAATTCTATAATCCTAACTGCTATGTGTTCCTCAGATATCAGGTTCCATCACTTGGATAATTGCTGGCTATAATTACTGCTATGTGTTCCTCAGATATCAGGTTCCATCACTTGGATAATTACTGGCTATAATTACTACTGATAATTATCAAGATTACAAAAGCTAACAGCTGAGAAGTGCAGTATTGTTCACCACAAGTTGGCATGACATAAAAATGGTATGATAGCCTTTTTGGCTTTTGACACAGAGAAAAAGGAAATATATAGGACAGGGTACCAGACTCTGACCAGTTGATAAGGTGACAAGATCACTTTTTTTTATAAAGACAGTATGTCATTTAAAAACTGCAAAGTAGTTTGACAGTGTTATGGTTGCCAGTGAAGAAATAATTTGTTGGAAAAAGTTCAAAATGTCAATGAGGATGAGGAAAAATTCTCAGTTGAGAATAAAAAGTGAAAGTAATTCAACTTGAAGAAAATGGGGAGAGTTCTAGGATCCTTGCCTATAAATTTTATGTTGGAAAGACTCCGATAACAACATTGTCAAAGATAAGGAATTGTTTATACCCAGATATGAATGACAAGGTTTTAGAATAGTTTTGCACCATGTTGCATGGCAAGAACATACTAATTACAGGTCAAATGATTCAAGAATAGGCAACTATTTCATCATTTGAAAAGGGATATGATGACTTTATCGCACATATTTCAAGTTGGAAACAATATCAAGTGTTCTGTCCTTAGGTGACAGATGATGTAAGTCAGACACAATATCAAGTGTTATGTCCTTAGATGACAGATGATGTAAGTCAGACACAATATCAAGTGTTATGTCCTTAGGTGACAGATGATGTAAATCAGACACAATATCAAGTGTTCTGTCCTTAGGTGACAGATGATATGAATTGAAATATTATCATTATTAAGACAATTGTAAGAACATATTGATCATTATTCATCATTTTTTAAAATGACAATAACACATTGTATCACATTGTTTCCACAACATGCATTTGAGTTTTAAATGAAATATGAAATGTTTTAGAAATAGTTGCGACTTTCTTACTTCAGTTGTAATTATTGCTCACATATGTTTGATCCCCCTCTAAATCAGCTGCCCCTCTTATAAGGCCACTTTCCTCCTGCAAAAGGGGCGATCTTATAAGAGTGGGACCACTGTATTACAATTTCATTTCTGCTAAGTAGCTTCTAAGGGAGTTTATGGAATCAGACTTCTAATGGACCTTATGGAATCAAATCAGACTTCTAAGAGACTTTATGGAATCAAATCAGACTTCTAAGGGACTTTATGGAATCAAATCAGGCTTCTGAGGGACTTTATGGAATCAAATCAGACTTTTAATAGACTTTATGGAATCAAATCAGACTTCTAAGAGACTTATGGAATCAAATCAGACTTCTAAGGGACTTTATGGAATCAAATCAGACTTCTAAGAGACTTTATGGAATCAAATTAGACTTCTAAGGGACTTTATTGAATCAAATCATATTTGATATGAGGCTTTACATTCAAAAGACCTAGGTCAATTTAATTTTCAATTTTCTAATAAAATCTAATGGAGCTATGGCCACTGTTTTGATATAAAACTTTGCACTTCAGTTTCATCATAAGGACTTCATACACTGAAATTTACTTTTGTACGATGCTTTACATTATTAAGTAGACCTAGATAAAGTTTAATTGTCACTTTTTCTGACAAAATTTTACAGAGTTATGGACCAAGTTGTTGACTTTGCCCTTGAATTGTATCATATTGGTGGGGTCATCCTTGCCATATTGGTGGGGTCATCCTTGCCATATTGATACATTTCTGATCTTCTAATATTTCAAACCCATAAATAGATTTTTTGCATAAATTGTCTCCGGCATGCAAGGAAGTTCAATACCTTTTTGGGAACATATTTTTAATTTTATTTTTTAACTAACAAGTTTCATACAAAGCACTATATATTTTTCCATCCAGGATGAGGAAAATGCCAAGATGCTGGACACAAGATTATCCTCCATTGAGCAACAGATAAAAATGGAGAAGAAAGTTCGACGGAAAACACAGATATTTTTCAAGAAACTGCAGGAGTCCACGGCTAAATCGTCCAAGGGAGATAAGAACACACTGACTCAGGTGGTGAAGGACATTACAGACATGACACACAGGATCTCGTTCCTAGAACTTTGCAAAACTCATCTAGAGGTATGCGAAGAATTATAACCACAAAATGCCATGCAGCTAAACAAATTTGATCTCATTAGAGACACTTCAAGTGAAGATGGCAAAATACGAAACAAATTTAGAAGCCCATGATATTTGAACCTTTTAGCAGTGTAACCTGCCATTGTAGATATTACATTTTGTATGATGTTAAGAAGTGGAACCAGTCATTGCAGATATTACATTTTATATGATGTTTAGCAGTGTAACTTGTCAATGTAGATATAATGTTTTGTATGATGTTTACCAGTGTAATCTGTCATTGTCAATATTGTGTTTCGTATGATGTTTAGCAGTGTAACCTGTCATTGTCAATATTGTGTTTTGTATGATGTTTAGCAGTGTAACCTGTCATTGTCAATATTGTGTTTTGTATGATGTTTAGCAGTGTAACCTGTCATTGTCAATATTGTGTTTTGTATGATGTTTAGCAGTATAACCTGTCAATGTAGATATTACATTTTGAATGATGTTTAATGCATGTATCCAAGAAGAGGATTTAAGGAGTAGAAAATATCTGTCAGTGATTGTTAAGTATCTTACAAAACTATTTTTTTTAAATAGATTGTATGCAGAGAACAAAATGCTCATCTTGCTAGTATGGTATTTTCAGGAAGTCTGAGAATGTTTGAGCCTTGGACTTTCATTATGAACCACAATATTTCTTATTATCAATCATACATAACCCCAACATATAGAGTCCACAATTAACTTTAGTATGGTATTTTTAGGAAGTACCAGAATGTTTGAACCCTTGAACTTTCATTATCAACCACAACATTTCTTGTTATCAGTCATACATAATCCCAACATATTTAGACCTCTACTAACTTTAGTATGATATTTTCAAAAAGTCACAGGATATTTGACCACTCAGGCTTTCATTATCAACCACTACATTTTTTGTCAGTCTACATTTTTTGTCAGACACCTTTTTTGTCAGTCACACATAATCCCAACATATAGTCCCCTATTAACTTTAGTATGGATTTTCAGGAAGTCCCAGGACATTTGAACCCTAAAGCTTCCGTTATCAAACACAAAATTTCTCATTATCAGTCCAAGATAATCGCAATATAGAGTGTCCTTTATTAACTTTAGTGTGGTATTTTTAGGAAGACCCAAAATGTTTGAACCCTCAGGCTTCCATTATCAACCACTACATTTCTCATTATCAGTCCTACATAATCCCAATAGAGAGAGTCCTTTATTAACTTTAGTGTGGTATTTTTAGGAAGTCCCAGAATGTTTGAACCCTCAGGCTTCCATTATCAACCACTACATTTCTCATTATCAGTAATATATAATCCAAATATATTGAGCCCTTTATTAACTTAGGGATCAATTGGTGCCTGTCTAAAAATTGATATCCACATTTACATATATAAGGCAGAGTTAGATTGCAATGATACCTGACAGACATGTGAAAGATTGCAATGTCCTGTGGTAGTGAAAATGAACCCATAGGTTTACGGGTCACTGCTCTCCAGAATTCCTAACCTTTAAGGAGAATATATGGTAATTTCTTCAAATTGCTACACTGCGATAGACAATCAGGACTTGAGAGCACATATCTTTAAATGTTTTCAGGTGCTATAACTTAAAATACAGCTGGACATATGTTTGAGTCCTAATTGTTCGCTTGTCCCTAATGTCTGCAGACATTAAGGAATGGTTTAAAGAGGCCTTAATGTTCATAAGCTACTTAATGTCTGCAGACCAAAAAAGGAGTAATCTCAAATGATTTAAAATATTTGAAACTTAAAAACCTAATTATTTTCTGAAGTAGGTACTGTATTGATTATATTGATAGTTACCAAGCTAATAAACATAAATAAGTAAATAAATTGATAAGTAGGCAGTAAGTAATTTGTGGACACTAAGACTTCTTTTGACTATTCCTTAATGTCCAAAGACACAAGGAAAATAAAATAAATAAATAAATGCAGCTTGTAACCTTATACAATTTTCTATCTTTTTTAGATGTCACATTTATTTATTATTCATTTATCTATCAGTTTATTTATTTTATATATTGTTGTTGTTATCTGCAGTTGTAAAGAAGAGAGAAAAACATAAGAAGCCTTAATATGGATTAACAACTTACTGTTAGCCAACCATATTCATTATTTATTGGTCTTGCTATTTATGTATTTATTTTTTTATTCATTCAATTACTCAGTCAATATAGACAATACAGGAAAAAGAGTTCCAAATCATTAAATGATCATTCTCTTAATATCTTAAATATTTTGAAATAATCCCTTTTTAGATCTGTAGACTTTTAGTTAGTAATTTTGCAAACATTTAGGCCTATTTTCAATGTACCTTAATGTCCACAGACATTAAGGATAATGCAGACAATGAGGCCTTATAAATAAAATGAGGCCTATATATGAGGCCTTATAAATAAAATGAGGCCTATATATGAAGCCTTATAAATAAAATGAGGCCTATATATGAGGCCTTATAAATAAAATGAGGCCTATATATGAGGCCTTATAAATAAAAATATAACTTGTCTCAAGAGCAATTATTAACTTTAGCCCCAAAAAATTGTTTGCAGATGTTACAGGCAGAACTACAGGGTATTGATGTCAGCTACCTTTATTCGATTGCAACATCTTCCCCAGGAAGCCCCATGCAGCTGAGACCTCGCCCAGACAACCCCCTCCTACAATTCCAGACTCTAAGAGAGACAACAAGTGGGTGTGAGATCCAGGCCCTTCATGCAGGAACCCCAGAGGGGCTCATGGCATACTTGTTTGCCTCGTAAGTTATGACGTATGTAACTTGAGAAATGGTATCCCACTTTCTTAAAAGTGCATTTGGAATGCTGAGAACATTCTCTGTCCATCCATCACTGTATTTCTGTCTTTCCCTGTTCTCCTACATCAATGGATAGAAACACATAAAACAGTTTCAAGTCATGTTTTTGTAAACTTGGAGATGGAAAGTAACATGGATTATTCCACATAATATACAACTTATAAACATGTGGTAGAAAAGAACCGAAATAATATGTTTGCATATCACATCAATGCACATGGAGGGCATCAGAAAAATCAGGTCTCACAGACTTATAATTAAATTTTTTAAAATATTTTTTCAAATCTCACATTCTGGTACTCAGAAAGTATCAAACATATAGTGTGGGATTAGTGCTTGTTTGTGTTTAAAGTCAAGGTCATAAGAGGTCATTGTGCTGACATCCATCATGAGCTAGGCAAATAATTTTCAAGTGTAGAGATCTATGATCATACATATCTATAGTTAGAACAATAGCTAAAGATGAAATCACACTTTGTATAAACTACTGTATAAGACTTGGTGGAAATTAGAATCAAAAGAGGAAGTCACAATGTGTATAAACTTTCATACTCACAGGAGATGAATTATGTGTTTCACAAATTTAAATAATCATATTCTCTTTCATGTAATCTCTTAGCATGAAGTTTATTATTGCTTATTATATCATTAAGAATAGCAACCAAGCAATATCAAGATATAGTTTTCCTGTATAGGCGATCATCTGGATTATATTGACTCTCTCAGCTTTATACTAGAGCTGTTTTAATTGGGTAGATTAGGGGGTCAGATGTAACTTAGAGCCTAACTCAACAAAGTTAGCAGAACCCTATAGTAATCACATTGTCCAGTTATCTGTCCATCAGTAGTTTGGTTCCTGCAAGAAAACTTGATTGGGAATATACTGGATTTTTACCAGATTTGATATGAGTTTTACATTTATGAGAACTATAAAGAGTTTGATTTCCAGTCTTTTTTGACATGATTTAGAGGTGTTGTAGCCCTGGATTGCCTGTCCTCTTAACTTTTGTTTCAGCAACATAACTTTACCAAAGATTCTTGGATTTCAACCAAAATTTGGTATGCAGTTCTATATTAATGAGTTCTTGAAAGAATTTGATTTCCAGTGTTCTTTGACATTGTTTACTGGAGTTAAGCCCCCTGATGGCTTCTAGTCCATATTATAGTTTCCACAACATAACTTTGCCAAGGTTTATTGGATTTTAGCCAAACTGGACATGAGGCTTTATATCACTGAGTCTCTAAATGAATCCTATTTCCAGTGGTCCATGACAGTATTTAAACAAGTTATCGTCTCTGACTGCCTGTCCTTTGGACTTTTTGGTTTCCACAGCATAACTGTACTAAGGTTTGTTGTATTTCCACCATATTTGGTATGCTGCTTTATATTGATGAGGCAATGAATGAGTTCTATTTCCAGCAGTCGATGGCACCATTTAGAGGAGTTATGCCCCCTGATTTCCATTCTTCTGACTTTGGTTTCTGTAGCATTACTTTATCAAGGACTGTTGGATTTCAACCAAATTAGGCTTGTGGTTTGATATGGATGAGACCTTGAATGAGTTTGATTTCCAGCATTCCACAGTGTCATTTAGAGGAGTTATGGCCCCTTGATTTCCCATCTTCCTAAATTTGGTTTTGCAGCATAACTTTACAAACAATTCTTTGATTTCAGCCAAATTTAGCATGCATTTTTATATTGATAAGACCATGAAAGAGTTCAGTTTCCAGCATTCCATGTCATTATTTACAAGAGTCATTCTCACTAATAGTCTGTCCTCCTAACTTTGATTTCTGCAGCATTACCTTAACAATGATTGTTGTATTGCAACCAGATTTTGAATGCATCTTTATATTGACTATACTTTGAAAGAGTTTAATTTCCAGCATTCCATATTATCATTTATTATAGTTATATGACCCCTAATTGCCCGTCCTCCTAACTTCGAGAACTTAACTTTAAGTCCCTGCCAACCAAATTGTCATGAGTAGGGCCACACAACTAATAGTTCTAGTTAGATTTACTTTCTTTTTTTCTATAAATATCATATTTTCTTCTTACAGCACTGCCCTGAATGATGGATACATTCATCAATTCTTATTTTGTTTCCGTTACTTTGCCAAAGCTGAGGATGTCCTGAACTTTCTGATTGACAGGTTCACTTCAGCTCAGATGTAAGTCACTGTTATTTTGATTCATCAAACATTTATTAAGAGAATAAAGTTTGACTTAAAAGTCACAGACAGAGTCCTTCTTGATTCATGGCCATAAATATTTTAATACAGTTGAAAAAAATATTCGAAGCGAAAGTGTCACTTTGGTTGCTCAAGTTTAAAAACAATAGAAAAAGCTTATTCTTTGTTACCATCTAAACATACATCCAAACATTTATAAACCCTGGATAAATTATAACAAGATTACATAACAAAATGATCATGTATATAGCAATTACATTTTTTACTCATCCTGATGATAATATTTTAATGGCCTATTAAGATTTTCACATTTATACTGCTGATTTTGACATTGCTTTTTTATACTTAAAATTATATGTGTCAGTCATAAATCCATACATAACAAGGAACAATATTGGTAGGCATGTGAGCACTATATGTATATGGCCTGATTAGATTTTCAGACCATAATAGCAATTTTTCAATTTTGTATAGATTTTTGAACTTATGGAACTTGGACATTTTTGACAAAACCTTGTTAGCATGATTAATTAAAAACCACCCAAGGTAGACAAATTAAATTTGGTAAACATATTTGTATTCATGTGTAAATATATCCTGATTAGATTTTTGGGCCGTGACAGCAATTTTGCAGTTTGTAAAAAATTTTGAACTTTTTCGACTTTTTTCACACAAACTCTTGTTAGCACAATTTAGAAAAAAACACTAGAGATACCAAATGCATTTGGCATGCATGTTTGCAGGCACATGTAGATGATTTTATTAGATTTTCATGCAATTATCATATTTTGCAAAATGTAGACTTGTTTATTCTGAAGTTTTGCAAACATAGATCATGCTTAAGCTTTCTGTATGCTACTTGAATTGACCAATTTGTTTCAGTCTTACAAGAGGAAAACTAAAACTCAGGGAATTTCTATATCACAATCGTAACATAATTTCATGGTATTCACCTTGCAAGTTGTTTTCTTTTTTCTGTCAAGTACCAGTGTCTTGAATGACATTGGGGTTTTTTTTTGGGGGGGGGGGGGGAATATGTTTTCACTTAAGGAAACACATCCCTTCTAGTCTGAATTACACTTATGCTTTTCAATTAACTACACGGATTTACATTTGCCTGTGGTTGAACTGACACAGTTGTCACACACTTGCCTGTATTTCTAATATTGACATTTAATGACATGATTGGCATGACCCCAGAAATGGTGGCCTCCATAACAAAGGTTTGGAAAACTCAGGAAGAATCAATCATTTGAGAGGGATCTGTCATGCTTTCCACTAAAGGCCCTTGAAAACTTGAGAATCCTGAGCAGCTTGGTGAGCTTTACACTCAGTCAAGTTTTGGTCTTCGGCTTGCCATGAGGCATCACAGTTCTGGAAAATAAGTTCAATAAAAATAAGATAATTAAGAAAAATTACCACTTGAAAATGTTGTGTGTATAGTATGGCATGCATGTATATAATCCATATCAATAAATGTTAGCTTTGCAATCTAACAAGCTGACATTTTTTTGACAAAATTAGTTATGCATGTTTACATATTGCTGCCATGCTTGATTTCAGATTCAAAGAGGTTATGAATGTCTCAATGCATGTTCATTGTGCTGAAGAAAAAAACCCCAAGGGAATTTTAATTTATAACTGCACCAGTCAGCTTGCCACTTGTAGCTTGAGCTGTCTCCCTTACTCCACAACAGCCTCACAGTTCATTAATAAACAATTAAATCAGATAAATGTAACTGCTATTGTGTTAGATGGATATGATGTAAAGACTGACATTTCCATCTTTGTATAGAATGATGTGTTTTAATCAGTGTGATGTGTAACAACAATTTCTTAACCAGAATATATCAATTTTCCAGGGCAGAAGGGAATGAGGTGAATTTGTGTCGTCTGCAGCAGCGAGTGATAGACTTTTTCCACTTTTGGTTGGAAGGATACTATTCCATTGACTTTGAGAAGAACCCTGACCTACTTGCAAAATTAGAAAATTTCTTTGAGGACAAGGTAAGCTATCTTAGCTTTCAGAAGTAAGAAAAATGTACATTATGAACAACCTAAGTCCCACACATTGCTTAACAATTTGGCTGTTGTACAGTTGCTATTTATCTCAGCTAAAGACAACTGGTGTGTGAAGAAATCACAGCTGCTCAGAGAAGATAATCTGCTTACTAAATGATTGCTACATAAACATCTCTAGTGCACTACACAGTTTTTTGGGAAATATCACTCATAGTAATATCACTGGCAAAAGCTTACCTCATATTGTGAGGACATGTTTTAAACCATCATTTGTAGTAAAATTATAGGCAAAAACTTGCCTCAAGCCTGATGCGTACTGTCTTGAAAATGATATGCCTCTAAAACAAAAGTTCTGATAACTCATTTATACTGAATAACCTGGAGGTAAAAAGGCAGTCCTACTATTCTGATAACCCATTTATACTGAATAACCTGAGGTCAAAAGGCAGTCCTACTATTCTGATAACCCATTTATACTGAATAACCTGGAGGTCAAAAGGCAGTCCTACTATTCTGATAACCCATTTATACTGAATAACCTGGAGGTCAAAAGGCAGTCCTACTATTCTGATAACCCATTTATACTGAATAACCTGGAGGTCAAAAGGCAGTCCTACTATTCTGATAACCCATTTATACTGAATAACCTGAGGTCAAAAGGCAGTCCTACTATTCTGATAACCCATTTATACTGAATAACCTGGAGGTCAAAAGGCAGTCCTACTATTGGTGCCATACAATGTCTGGGTGTGATGACATGTGTCTGACATGTGTGATAACCTGTCTGGCATGTGTGATGACATGTGTCTGACATGTGTCTGACATGTGTGATGACATGTGTCTGACATGTGTGATGACATACTGGACAAAATGCCAGATGATGTCATCATAGTCAAGGACAGTCATTCCAGAATTCTGTTTACACAATGTTTGCACTGTAAATTACTCTTTCCGGGACAATTGACCCTCTCAAAAACAACTCACTGTGTCAATTTGATGCAACACTGTTTTATTCTAACCTGCTATTTAAGGAATAAGCATTTTTTGTAATTGCTGGGGTTGACTGAGGCCAATGTGTCACAGCTATTATCAATGATCTCTTTTAGTATAATTAATAGATTATAGGCTGTCTTTTAGGTCACGTGTGTGAATTACATATGCACGTTTACTTCTGACATAGTTTTGAAAGACCCATTGTATTTGGCTGAAGTATAAGTAAATTTAGCACTCATTGGTTCTGCCAAAAATAGACATTACCTTCATCTACAGATATGTCCTGTTAAATAAACCACAGCATGTAAAGGTATTATTGGATTTGTAATGCATGTCATGAAAACTTAGTTCAATATTTTTACTGCCTAAGCAGTGAGAATGAGACTTGTGCATTAAGTTATGTACTGAATTAAGTTATGTACTGAATTAAGTTTTGTACTTAAGTAAGTTATGTACTGAATTAAGTTTTGTACTGATAATTTTAGTGCATTTCAGAGAGAGGTCAATGCTCTGTTGATACTAACAATTGTTCAGATTGCAAAAGGTGGTCAGATTTTTTTATGGCATCTTTTATTAGCTCACCTGGCTGTATGGCCAAGTGAACTTATGGCCCTGCCTATGTCATGCACCATACCTTGCACTTGGGGTAAAAAAGAAATGTATCCATTTTGGGGTCAAAAGGTCAAAGATCAAAGTCACTGACTGAAATAAGAAAAATGGTTTCTGCACAACAATTTCAGTTATCAACCAAAAGTTTGGGGATAACTTAAATGTGTGGTAAGTAAGAAACCCATTGATTTGGGAGTCAGCAGAATAGGGATCAAGGTCACTTTGAAAAAAAAATGTTTTTTGCATAAGAACTTTAGTACCTTGACCAGTTTTTATGATGAGCTTACACTTAAGGTATGGAAGAGACCTATTGATTTTGGGTTCAGAAGGTAAAAGGTCAAGATCATTGTGGCTCAAAGAAAACTGGGTTTTGCAGAATTTATTTTATTCAAGTTAGTTCCTTGACCAAACTTTGCAGATGGCATCCCTTTAAATGACTTCTTAAAAACTGCTGTCCATAATTTTGCCTAGTTTGACAGAAAGTATCTTGGCATGGCATGCCATTTAAATTTGTACCAATGATGGTGATCCACTATCAAAAATGACTACTGTTACTAAAAGTAGAACAACCTTTAAACAACTTCTCAAACACTTCAGAACCAGAATTTGACCAAATTTGACATTAAGCATCCTGGCAAGAAGGTCTTTATACAAATAATGCTGATCTGCCATCTAATTTGGCCACATTACAAATTGACTTTACATCCATCAGATCTGATCTACTACTTTCCCTCTTGGGCCCATTGATTTTCCTCTCTGATCCTTGAACAATATTTAGTGATCACATTGATCCTCTGAAATATATCCTAGCTGAATCCACATGAATCATTTTCACTATGATAATAAAAGGATTACAAACTCTGCGACAAATATGTAACAGTGACATCAATATGATACATTATTGTGATATTATGGTTGTTGCATGTGTGTGTGTGTGTGTGTGTGTGTGTGTGTGTATGTGTGTGACAAATGAAATTCATAGTTTGATTTAATGTGTACAGTAAAGCCTGGTGATAAATGAATACCCATGAGTCAATAAGGTTCTGTATACTGAAGCTTCCTTTTTTGTATGCACCCACTATGGTGCTTATCATTTTATTATGTTTTCCATCTGTTTTCCACCATCTTTTGTTACCGAACTTTGTAAATAGCTGGCATTTTGGCTAAAGAAGAAGCCTATCGATTTCAGGGTCAAAGGTCAAGGTGATTGACTGAACAAAGAAAAATGGTTTCTCCACATTAACATTGGTTCTACATCATAGACCCAGACTAAAAATTGTGGATGACTTGCACTTGGACCAAGTGATTTGGGGTTCAAAAGTTTAAAGGTCAAGGTCACTGTGGCTGAAAAATGCAAAATGGTGTCTGCACAAGAATTTCACTTGTTGACCATGTACCTTCACCAAAGTTTGTGTATGGCTTACACTTTGGGTAAGAAAGAAACCTATTGATTTTGGGGTCAAAAGGTCAAAAGTCAATCTCACTGTGACTGAAAGAAGAAAAATGGATTTTGCATAATAACTGTAGTTTTAGACCATGTACCTTGACAACATTTTGTGAAGGTTTGCACTCAATGTAAGGAAGAAAAGTATTGATTTTGGAGTCAAAAGGTCAATGGTCAAGATCATTATGACTTGAAGAAAAATTTGTTTTGCACACAAATTTTGTTCTAGAGCAAGCTCTTTGACCAAACTTTATGGATGACTTGCGCTTAAGGTAATAAAGAAACAACTATAGATTTTTGGGTCTAAATGTCAGAGGTCAAAGATCATGGTCATTTTGGGCTCAAAGAAAAATGGGTTTGCAGAATAACTTTTGTTCTAGAATAAGTTCTTTGACCAAACTTTGTGGATGGCTTGCACTTAGGGTAATAAAGATTCTGGGGTCTAAAGGTCATGGGTCAGTGTCCTGGTGAGTCATATAAGAAAATAATGATTTCTACATAATATGCTTAGTTCAAGACCACATGCCTTTACCAAAGGTCTAGGTCATTGAGATAGAGACCCATTGGTCAATAATTTCTAGAGTCAACCATACCCATCTAGTGCCGACATTGAGGACTATTAAACAGGGAGTGGGCATATAATGTAGTGTTCATTGATACTCTTGTTAACTCACTGAAAGAGTTTTATATAAAATGATATAATTATGAAAATATTGTAGATATCACCAGACTCTGAGAGCTATAAAACACTAACAGCATTGCTAAGCAACTGTCATCACGGCCATAATCTTGAACTGTCAACAGCAGATACATCTGAACAAGAAATTCACTTCTGGCACAGGGAAGAAAAGCACAAGGTAACAAAATGTTCATCTATTTTTTTTTCTTGATCTAATGTATGCAGTGTAATTTTTCTTTTGCCACATATTTTTAACTCACCTTGCAATAGGACCAAGTGAGCAAATGGTATGATCTTGTGTCTTTTGTACATCATCTGTTGGCCATCAATGATTCCTGTTGTCAACTTTTTTACAATTTTAGAACTTAACTTCTAATTGGAACTATATAGCCAGTATTGTGCTGACATGCCATTAAACCTGATACATGCATACATACATACGTATATATACATACGTACATACATCTAAAAAACCACTCAACCTATTTCAGCCAAACATGGCAAAGAGCATTCTAGCCTTTCAAGTTTGTACAAATTATGCTGATTTGTCATTAAATATGGCTGCTGTTACTTAAAATAAAAATTATTTTTAAATATTTTATTCTCAAAAACTGCTAAATAGAATTCAATTTTTTTTTACAGAAAGCATCCTGGCTTAAATGCATTTCAGTTTTATACAAGTGATGCCGCTCTGCCATCCAATATGGTCACCATTACAAAAAAAAATTGAAAAACCTTAAAAATCTTCTAAAAAAAACTGCTGACCAAATTTGACAGAATGCATTCTAGCATAAAGTCATTTCAATTTTTTTTTTAAATGATGCTGATTTGCCATCATATATGGCTACCATGACTAAAAGTAGAAAAACCTTTAAACAGCTTGTCAAAACTGTCTGAACATAATTTGACCAAAGGGCTATTGGATATGGCCATAACTACTAAAAAGAAAAAAACCCAACTTGAAATGACTTTTTCTAAAATCCCACTGAACATAATTTGACTAACATCAACAGAAAGTGTATTCACATAAAGTCCTTTAAAGCTTGTACAAGTGGTACTGATCCACCTCACAATATGGTTGCTGCTATGAAAAAAAGAAAAACCGATAAACAACTTCTTAAAAACTGCTGGACAGACTTTGATCATTTTTTGACAGAAAGCACCTTGACATGAAGGCCTATTTATATGTATGCAAATTATGCTGATCCATCAAATATGGCCACTATTACTAAAAATAGAAAACCTTTAAATGTTAGCGAGCATCATGCTAGCCTAGATTGTTTTGACCAACTGCCCTTGCATTTGGTTTTTAGGTAGATGTCAGCCAGGCAAGTGATCTCATGCCAATCAGGTAAAATTGGGCCACTATGTTTTCAAGAAATTGTTATTTTTTCAACAAATCTTTATATTTTCATTCATGCATTGCTTAAATTGTTGCAGCACACTTAAACACCCCACCAGGCATTTAAATTATAGGTGAAAACTTTATTTTAATTATAGAGAAAAAATGGAAATTTTATATGCATATATTTTATTTAGCCTGACTGAAGGACTCACTGATTCAGATGCCAGTGTAAAAAAAACTCTTACAAGGATTCTGAATATAGACAACTGGATGATGTTTATTTTTATTGAAAAGTTCATGTAAGTTATCACATACATAAAGTGCATGATATTGTAATAGAGTATGACTGTTTTGAAGTAGTAAGATCTATAAATAGCTCAAGGCCAGAAGTACAGCTGGAAACTTGAAGACTTAAAATGAAACAGTTACAATGAATAAAATATTACAAAACTGCATTTATACAATGGGACTTAACATTTATCTTTATACTCCTCATTTAGTACTGTAAACAGAGTCATCAGCAATTCCTTAGTTGGTCACCTGTATTATCTGGAGATCATGTGCTTAACATCAAAGTGTTGTCTGCTAAATTATACAGTAATAGAAAACTTGTGATGTATGGTTTACCTCCAATACATCAACTAGTAACCCTACCAGGTATTCGATCTAGGTTGGGTTTACCTCCAGTACATGAACTAAAAACCCTCCTGGGTATTCGATCCAGGTAGGGTTTACCTCAAATTCATGAACTAATAACCCTATCAGATATTCAGTCTACATATGATTTACCTCCAATACATGAACTAGTAGCCCTACAGGGTATTTGATCTACATAGGGTTTACCTCCAATACATGAACTAGTAGCCCTACTGGGTATTTGATCTAGGTATAGTTTACCTCCAATACATGAACTAGTAACCCAACTTGGTATTTGATCTAGGGATAGTTTACCTCCAATTCATTAACTAGTAGCCCTGCTGGATATTTGATCTAGGCAGGGTTTACAGCCAATACATGAATTAGTAGCCCAACTGGGTATTTGATCCAGGGTGGGTTTACAGCCAATACATAACTAGTAACCGTACCAGATATTTGTTCTAGGTATGGTTTATCCCCAATACATGAACTAGTAGCCCTACCAGGTATTTGATCGAGGTATGGTTTACCTTCACTACATGAACTGGTAGCCTTACTGAGTATTTGATCTAGGTAGGGTTTACATTCAATACATGAACTACTGGTTGTAGTCCAACTGGGTATTTGATCTTGGTAGGGTTTACCTCCAATACATCAACTAGTAGACCTACCATGTATTTTATTTAGGTAGGGTTTACATCCAGTGTACAATAGAGTAGCCATAACAGTCAGCATATGAAACAGTAACCTAAGTAGAATCTTTGGTCACTTGAGGGGAGGAGCAAAAGCAAATTTATGCACATGGGATCTACTGGGTACTCTCAGCAGCATTTACCTGGCAACTATCAACCAATCAGCAATCATTACCCCAGGTAAACAAAAGCCAGTTTGGCATCAAGATGTGCATATTTGGTAACTTGGGGGTGGGGGAGATTGGGTATGTACAGGCTACTCAGTCAGTCAGCAACCTTTACTTCAGTTAGACAAAGTCAACTTAGCATCTAAATGTGCACATTTGGTAACCAGTCCATGGAAATAAGACTTAATTTATTTTGTACTGGAAAATTTGTGTTCGGAAAGAATTTGAGATTATCAAATTTTCAGAATTTTCCCATACCACCCCTCCATCCCATATAATTAGTTGATTGCTGTTTTTTTATAGCATAGTAGTTGGTTATTATCTGTTACTTGGACTAGTCCGCAGATGTTTTAAGTCACTCATATAACTTTTAAACAAAATTTGTATAATGATTATTGAGTTTAATTACATGTTCACTGGGGTGGTGGACATGTAGAATGAGTGATGTGTGGGCCCACCATCATTGCTCCAATTCCAAAACTTGTAAGATATTCTTTGTGGAAATTAACATGCTTATTGCATGTCTACATGGATGGTAGACATGTAGAACATTTATGTAATTGAATTTATATATCTCCCTAACTTTACCAAACAGTGGACATTTTCAACCAACATCAATCTTTTTTTTAATAATTATCACAAACAAAGCTACAGGTTTCCACTCTGTAATTATTTCACCTTTGTAAGAAATGCAAGTAATGTTTAAATATTTGAAAAATTCCTTACTTATGATTTGTCATTGAAAACCAACTACTTAGAAAATACTTTTGAAAACCCATTTGTATAAAAATACATGTATGAAGTTAATATTCCCATTTTCAATGTGATGTGCTTAATAAAAAAAAGAAAATATCTCATCATAATTAAATGTAGCACAATTAATTGCTGGGACAGTATTAATTTTATTTATTCAGTTGTTGAAGAGGATCAGATGGTTACTTTACTTTTTAAAAAGTTTAGCTTAAAATGTAAGCTGAGCCAAGCAATAATTATATCATGCTTGTTCTGTTTTTTGCATTTATGCACATTTGCAAATGATTTATGATCACTTTTTGCACTTGCATGTTTTTAGCAATCACAGGCAGAGAAAATAAAAGAGGTAAACTCGATACTGAAACTGACGAATCACCAGAACCAAGATAATCATTCTTATTTACTAGCGTAACTTTTTCTGTAAAGCTGTATTTTTTCTTCTGGAAATTGTATCACTGCATTTGAGATATACTTTTGGCTAATAGTGAAAATTTCACACAATTAGGATGAAAAATAATGACATCGCTAAGCATTTATTTTTATAATGCAAACTGTCCAGGTGTCTAACCATTAGGGCAGCATACATACTCTTAAACAAGCTTAGCAGAGTAGGTGTCATTTTGTAATGGATCACACATTGCCAGGAACAAGATTGGCTAGCTGCCCATTGAAAGTTGGAATAAACAATGGATTTGACAGCTGGTGGTAGATAGTTGGAGTTTGGGGATTCGTCAGTTGCTGTTATTTCTGCATGTTCATCATAGCAGCTTGCTTCTTTAGAGCTTTCTGATTCATCCTGATGCTTGCTTGTTCTTTAACCAACAAAAATTTCCTCTTAATTTTGTACTGGAAATTTTAAAACTCTGCAGATAAAAAATTTACAAATCAATTGTTTCATTAATGAATCAATCAATTCATCAATTGACAGTATTCCTCCTGATGCTTGCTTGTTATATATCCACCAAATATTTCCTCTTCATTCATACTGGAAATCTTAAATTCTTTCATTAAATATCAATTGTTTTTTTCATGAATCGGTCAATTCGTCCATTGACAATATTACAGAAGAAAATGTTTATTGTACACTTGATTTGAAAGAAAAATTTGTTGACTAATAATTTGAAAAAATGTAAGTGTAATATCAGTGCATAATGATACCTCCCGATCAATCTTCTTTTTAACAGGCTCATGTTAATGATGCCTCCTGAGTCAAACTTCTTTTCAACAGGTTCATGTTAATGATACCTCCCGAGTCAAACTTCTTTTTACAGGCTCATGTTAATTATGTTGGTTGGTTATTATGATCTGGATTGACGTATCGCATCTGGATTGATGTAACACATCTGGTTGAGAATCTCAAGAGTAGTTAGAGAAACTCAGTTTTATTTCTAACAGAAAATATGTTTTCTAATTCAACAAATTTTCAGTATTCAGATCAAGTCACGGTACAATCATGTATAATTATTTACTCCTGCACAGTTTGAAAAAATATTAATAGACTTCACATACTTACCTCACCTTCTTACCTGTCTTTTTACATTATTTTAAAGAGTGCATCTTATTTACATTGTGTTAACAAGAGCATCTTATAATATAAAAGATGTAATCTTATAAGGCCACTAATTGTAAAAGTCATGCAGAGTCAATATTTTTTTTAATTATGGTAAAGTAATGGGGTTTTCTTCTTGTTTAAGAAAAATTGACTTGAAAAGCAGTAAACCCACCTGGAAATCTTTCCTCCAGATTTTTAAATAATGCAAAATGCAATATTGTTGTTTATAATACTGTTATAATGCTATTTTAGGTTTATGTTTTTTTTTAGAAATTTGTTCTTTCTTCTAGAAAAGCATATCAGACAACTGCATTGGTTGTGTTTCCTTATTTTTTGTACCTTAGTTTTAGCAAGGAGCAGGAGATAGCTGAACTGGCAACTTACTGTATTTATTCTAATTTAGGTGCCCTTCTCAGCCGATTTCAAATGAAGGAGCACTTTGCATTAAGTAAATTTTTACAAGGTTTCAATTTTGGGTGCACCAACTTGAGAAGTTTCAGCTTTCAGAGACTGACTGGTATTCAAAATAATAATGATACATATCTGCATTTACTTACTCCATTCTTAATTGCATAAAAAATTATTTACTGACCACAATTCTTAATAATATGAAAAATGAGTTACTGACTGTGATTCTTAATAGCATGAAAAATGAGTTACTGACTGAGATTCTTAATAGCATAAAAAATAAATTAATGACTGTGATTCTTATTAGCATGAAAACTGAGTTACTGATCACGATTCATAATAGCATGAAAAATGCATTAATGACCGTGATTCTTAATAGCATGAAAAATGAGTTACTGACAATGATTCTTAATAGCATGAAAAATGAGATACTGACCATGATTCTTAATAGCATCAAAAAAGAATTACTGACCATGATTTCCAATAACATGAAAAATGAATTACTGACTGTGATTCTCAATAGCATGAAAAATGAGTTACCGGTACTGACCGTGATTCTTTGTGGTTTCCTTTATCCATCAGCTTACTCCTCATGTTCAAGATACTCAAAACAATGCCATCCATAAATGAACTTAATGCATTGTGTAACACACAGGATGCCCAATTTTCATCAACTTTGGCTTGTTTTCTTAGCCACATTTAAATATGAAAATCATATATACTTAAAAAAACAGAGTTAACAAGAATAAAAGCCTAATAAATGGTCCTTTTAAGCCAAGATTTGGAAATAGATAACTTGGTATAATTTTTGCACATTTTTGTGCCTATATTAAAATAAATTTTAACAGTTTCAAATGGAAATGTCCCTACTTTGGAGCAACACCTAAATTAGAATAAATACATTTAATTGTTTCTAAAATTTAAGTTCTCTTTGCTTGCAAGGGGTCATAGTTATTGAAATACATTAAGATTCTTAAATTACAGACTAGAGTATGGGACTTCATCATTAAGACTTATATTGTTTCTGTAAATATGTTTACTCCGAGTAAATTAACTGTACAGGAATCTTAAGAATAGTTACAAACTTATATATGGCATCTTACTGTATTCCAACTCTGAAGTAACTTCTGTCAGAAAAAAATGACCTTTTGTTTAGCTTGCCTGTCTGAAGTACAGGATAGCCTGTGCTATACCCCAGCATTGTTGGTGCTGTTTGGTGTAGTCATTAGCTCTTTATGGAGCTTCAGGTGTCGATCTCATCAATCTGAACTTCCCTGGGAAAAGTAGATCAAATGATGCATCTTTTTTACACAGATGATGTTTTTATAGATTGAGTTAAGTGTACAAGTCTTCCAGACAAATCTGCAGATGTATGCATGATATTTTATGGAACTTGGGCTGCATTTAGTAAAGCTACCATTCAACACAGTTAGTGCAGAAGGCAATCTGTCTCTACTGGTGAACAAAAGCTCACAACAGTTGGACATAGGGTTGGATTTTTGGATTTTACACTGTGCTCTGCAAAGCTGAACAAATAATAATAAGAAAATGTACATTTAGTCCATATTGTCAAGTAAATATTCTTACAACACTCTGAACCACCCCAGGCAAAAGTTGGTCACAGTGACTTACTTTTCTTACACTAATGATGCTTTTAAACTAAGTGTAAAGGTGATGTCCTCTTGGAAAATTCCTGCTGTATGTATGTTATCTACATGGAACTTGGTCCGAATGTTCATTGCATTGCTGTGCCCCCCCCCCACCCCACCCCAAGGTAAAGTTGGTCACAGTGATTAACTTTTGTTACACTGATTACTTTGTTGTGTGCAGGTTATCCTCAGCATAAGACAAACACCAGGCAAGCTTGGTAGTTTCTGACAACTCTGGCTCTTTAAAGAAGACAAAGCATCATAAGGAACATTGTGACAATTACAGTAGCTGATGATAGACAAAGTTAGTAATGTTGTGACAGTTACAGTAGCTGATGATACACAGATGTAGTAATGTTGTGACAGTTACAGCTGCTGATGATACACAAAGGTAGTAATGTTGTAACAGTTACATTAGCTGATGATACACAGATGTAGTAATGTTGTGACAGTTACAGCTGCTGATGATACACAAAGGTAGTAATGTTGTAACAATTACAGTCGATGGTGATACACAAAGGTAGTAGTGTTGTGACAATTACAGTAGCTGATGATACACAGATGTAGTAATGTTGTGACAGTTACAGTTGCTGATGATACACAAAGGTAGTAATGTTGTGACAATTACAGTAGTTGATGATACACAAAGGTAGTAGTGTTGTGACAATTACAGTAGCTGATGATACACAGGTAGTAATGTTGTAACAGTTACAGTTGATGATGATACACAAAGATAGTAAACATTGTGACAATTACAATAGCTGATGATACACAAAGTTAGTAATGTTGTGACAGTTACAGTTGCTGGTGATACACAAAGGTAGTAGCGTTGTGACAGTTACAATAACTGATGATACACAAAGGTAGTAACATTGTGACAATTACAATAGCTGATGATACACAAAGGTAGTAGTATTGTGACAATTACAGTAGCTGATGATACATAAATGTAGTACATGCATACTTCTGTTAATTTTAGAAAAATTAAACAACTTATGTCATATATTTTCAAGATGATATTTGGTTTTTAAAAATGCCTGAAAAATGAACTAATTTAATAGTCAGAGCTAATTATTTTTCTTAAAGTCATCAACAATACTTGACATAAGGTGAGTTAAAAACTACTGTGATGATATCACAGATTTTACTGTTGATGACTATTAATCTTTTAATGACTGTTTGAACTTTTTAACTCTAAAGCTCTTAGGAACATTACTGCAATGCTTTCTGTCAGTTGATTTTACTCAGAATTGTTTTGTTGATGTTGCATATGTGATGAAATTAAATAAATTTTATTAACATTTACAAATCAGATTAGAGTTGATAATTAATTAACTTTTTGTCATGAATCAGTAAAAATCCTGATTGTTTTGGGTTTTTTTTAGCTTTACTGGTCATAGACCACAAGAACTTATGTAATGGCCTGTTGTCCATTGTCCAACATCCATCAGTCCATAAGCACAGTCACCATCTTGGAAATCTTGTTATCGCTACTCCTTCTGAATGGATGGTCATATCAACATTGGGGTTCCACTGAAAGACTTCTTATGATGTCTAGTTGGTCCTAAATGAAAATGGGGCTGATCTGACACCCAGTATGGTCATGGCAGCAGCCATCTTGAAAGTCTTGTTATTGCTACTCCTCCTCATTGGATGATCATACAGTGTATCAATATTGGAGTTTCACTAAAAGACTTCTTATGATGTCTGGTTGGTCCTAGATGAAAATGGTGCTGATCTGACATCCAATATGGCCACCATGGCAGCTATCTTGAAAATCTAGTTATTACTACTCCACCTGAACAGAAAGTGATATTGACATGGGGTTTCATCAGAAGACTTCTTACAATGTCTAGTTGGTCCTAAATTAAAATGGTTCCGCTCAGACATCTAAGATGGCCTCCAAAGTGGCTATGTTGAAAATCTTGTTATCATTACTTCTTCTGAATGGATGGTCATATCAACATGGGGTTTTGCAGTAAAAGACTTTTTTGATGTCTACTTAGTCCTAAAGGAAAATGATGCCAATCTGACATTCAATATAGCCACCATGGCAGCCATCTTGAAAATCTTGCTATCTTGACTCCACCTGAACCGAAGTCATATTGGCATTGGGTTTTCACCAGAAGACTTCTTATGATGTCATAGTTGGTACTAAATGAAAATGGCGTTGATCTGACATTCAGTATGGCCACCATGGCAGCCATCTTGGAAATCTTGTTATTGCTACTCCTCCTGAATGGAAAGTCATATTAATATGGGGTTTTCACCAGATGACTAATTTCAATATCTGGTTGGTTGTAAATGAAAATGGTACTGATCTGACCTTAAATATGGCTGCCACAATGAACATATTGATAATCTTGTCATTAATTCTCCTGATTGGATGGTCATATCAACATATCACCAAAAGTCTTCTAATAGTGTCTGGTACGTACTAAATGAAAATGGTGCTGATCTAACATCCAATATGGCTGCCACAGGGGTAATTTGAAAATCTCATCGTTTAAGAATATCACAGATGATTTTAACACTCAGCAGTTAAAAAGAAGAAATGGCCTTATCTTGAATTTGTGGAAATTCTTTTCGGACAGTAGAGCATCAATCCCTTCAAGGGACTTGTATTTAAACGTAGTGATCTAAAAAGCAATCTTGTTATGACAAACTTGGCCATGATATTATATCACGGATGGGGTAAATTGAATCAGATCCCAAATATAAATCAGGTCCCAGTTTTGATTTTACCCGAACACAAATCAGGTCCCAGTTTAAGTTTTACCTGAATACCAATCAGGTCCCAGTTTCAATGTTACACAAGTAATTTTTCTTTTTCCTAATGCAATTCCATGTCTAGCAAATACACTTGTATTTCATTTAGGTTATGAGCAGCTTGAGTATTAAAAATGTTTTTTCACTTTACCAGATTTAATAGGTGAGTCAGTTTTAAAAAAGAGTAAAATAGGTGAGTCTCTACAAGTTTTGATATTTCCAATGGAACTGTATATATCATATTTACTGATTCTATTTCAGTGGGAATCCTTCAAATCCCTAGTGCGAGGAAAGTCCCACACTAGCAAGGACCGACCAGGTCATCCAAGCTCAGGAGGCACAGTCTGTATTGAGAGACGGAGACACAGTCTAACTCTGACTCGCGAGGAACTGTTTCATCCAAAGGTCATGCGTAGAACAGACACTTTCACACTGATTGACTACTCAGCACAAGTTTTGGCAGAACAGCTTACTCTGATTCAACAGGTACTCTTGGTACTTTGATTCCTCTTGATAATGTTGGTTATGCGAGTCATATAAGTGACCTGTGTTATAACGAGGTAGCCTTATACTGAGGGATGTTACAATAAGGCTCTATCATAAAAGTACAGTAAAGCACAAAAACACAGTATTTATTGATGGGAAATCACATTATAATTGGTTGTAATGAGATAAGAACTAAAATAACGCAAAACAAATTAATCAGCAGTGTTAAAATAGAATTTGACCAATTTAATGGGGCACATGGCCAGTTTAATGGGATCCATGACCAGTTTCATGGGACACATGACCAGTTTAATGGGATCCATGACCAGTTTCATGGGACACATGACCAGTTTAATGGGATCCATGACCAGTTTCATGGGATCCATGACCAGTTTCATGGGACACACGACCAGTTTCATGGGACACATGACCAGTTTAATGGGACACATGACCAGTTTCATGGGACACATGACCAGTTTAATGGGATCCATGACCAGTTTAATGGGATCTATGACCAGTTTAATGGGATCCATGACCAGTTTCATGGGACACATGACCAGTTTAATGGGATCTATGACCAGTTTCATGGGACACATGGCCAGTTTAATGGGATCCATGACCAGTTTCATGGGACACATGACCAGTTTAATGGGATCCATGACCAGTTTCATGGGATCCATGACCAGTTTCATGGGACACATGACCAGTTTATTGGGATCCATGACCAGTTTCATGGGATCCATGACCAGTTTCATGGGACACACGACCAGTTTCATGGGACACATGACCAGTTTAATGGGACACATGACCAGTTTCATGGGACACATGACCAGTTTAATGGGATCCATGACCAGTTTAATGGGATCTATGACCAGTTTAATGGGATCCATGACCAGTTTCATGGGACACATGACCAGTTTAATGGGATCCATGACCAGTTTCATGGGATCCATGACCAGTTTCATGGGACACACGACCAGTTTCATGGGACACATGACCAGTTTAATGGGACACATGACCAGTTTCATGGGACACATGACCAGTTTAATGGGATCCATGACCAGTTTAATGGGATCCATGACCAGTTTAATGGGATCCATGACCAGTTTCATGGGACACATGACCAGTTTAATGGGATCTATGACCAGTTTCATGGGACACATGGCCAGTTTAATGGGATCCATGACCAGTTTCATGGGACACATGACCAGTTTAATGGGATCCATGACCAGTTTCATGGGATCCATGACCAGTTTCATGGGACACATGACCAGTTTAATGGGATCCATGACCAGTTTAATGGGATCCATGACCAGTTTCATGGGACACACGACCAGTTTCATGGGACACATGACCAGTTTAATGGGACACATGACCAGTTTCATGGGACACATGACCAGTTTAATGGGATCCATGACCAGTTTAATGGGATCTATGACCAGTTTAATGGGATCCATGACCAGTTTCATGGGACACATGACCAGTTTAATGGGATCCATGACCAGTTTCATGGGACACATGGCCAGTTTAATGGGATCCATGACCAGTTTCATGGGACACATGACCAGTTTAATGGGATCCATGACCAGTTTCATGGGATCCATGACCAGTTTCATGGGACACATGACCAGTTTAATGGGATCCATGACCAGTTTCATGGGATCCATGACCAGTTTCATGGGATCCATGACCAGTTTCATGGGACACATGACCAGTTTAATGGGATCCATGACCAGTTTAATGGGATCCATGACCAGTTTAATGGGATCCATGACCAGTTTAATGGGATCCTGTGTTATAAGAGTGACAGCTGTATACTGAGGGTCTTTATAGTCATGGACTCTTGCTGTTAAGTAATAATAGGTCCAATGCTGATATTATTAAATACTCTGTAACCTCACTACCACACTGCTAAGTTTAATGCAGCAATACAGTGAATCATGATTAGTCTGAACACTGATACAACAAATGTATGGTTAGCAGGAAATTTGCAAACCAAATAAATTGGTAAATAATAAATTGGTAAATAAATTGGTATGTATATATTATTGTGTAGGTGTAACTAACTAAGGTTACAATGAAGTCATTTTGGAGAATATGAGAGGCTTATTATAAAAATCTTTTACTGTAGTCACAATAGGTATTGATTGATTGATTGATTGATTGATTGATTGATTGATTGATTGATTGATACAGTGGTCCCTCACTATAAAGCCACTCAGTATGCTGTTTCTCCTCTTATAAGGCATATACAGTCATCTATCCCATCAAATTGGTGAAATTTTGTTTTATTATTGCTACTTAATTTTGATTCACTTAATTTTATCTTTTTGCTAATGTGGTTTCATATCAGTAAACACCATTTTTTTTGTTTGTCACTGTTATAACACAGGTGGACTCACTTATAACATCGGTCATTTTCATGGTTCTTATGAACAGCATTATAAAGAGGGGCTACTGTATTTTGATTGTAATGATCCGGTTGGGCAAGAGGAAGTGCCTTTTTATATATGGAATTGTAAGATAACAGGTACATGATATTTTAGTGCCTTTGTATATATGGAATTGTTGTAAGATAACAGGTACATGCTATTGTAGTGCCTTTATATATATGGAATTGTTGTAAGATAACAGGTACATGCTATTGTAGTGCTTTTGTATATATGGAATTGTTGTAAGATAACAGGTACATGTTATTTTAGTGCCTTTGTATATATGGAATTGTAAGATAACAGGTACATGATATTGTAGTGCCTTTGTATATATGGAATTGTAAGATAACAGGTACATGATATTGTAGTGCCTTTGTATATATGGAATTGTTGTAAGATAACAGGTACATGTTATTTTAGTGCCTTTGTATATATGGAATTGTAAGTTAACAGGTACATGCTATTTCAGTGCCTTTGTATATATGGAATTGTAAGATAACAGGTACATGATATTGTAGTGCCTTTGTATATATGGAATTGTAAGATAACAGGTACATGCTATTGTAGTGCCTTTGTATATATGGAATTGTAAGATAACAGGTACATGATATTGTAGTGCCTTTGTATATATGGAATTGTAAGATAACAGGTACATGATATTGTAGTGCCTTTGTATATATGGAATTGTAAGATAACAGGTACATGCTATTTCAGTGCCTTTGTATATATGGAATTCTTGTAAAATAACAGGTACATGCTATTTCAGTGCCTTTGTATATATGGAATTCTTGTAAAATAACAGGTACATGCTATTTCAGTGCCTTTGTATATATGGAATTCTTGTAAGATAACAGGTACATGATATTGTAGTGCCTTTGTATATATGGAATTCTTGTAAGATAACAGGTACATGATATTGTAGTGCCTTTATATATATGGAATTGTAAGATAACAGGTACATGCTATTGTAATGCCTTTTTATATATATATATATATATATATATATATATATATATATATATATATATATATATATATGGAATTGATGTAAGATAACAGGTACATGCTATTATATATATGGTAATAGAGTATATCATTTGACTTTGAAACAGAAAAATATAATATTGGTCACTTGTGTCTTGGTATGTTGTCTCTCCGTCTGTTAGCTCAAGTTTGTTATCGCTACTCCTCCTAAACTACTTGGAGGATTACCATGAAACTTTACACACACATTCATCCTATGGTCTAGTTGGTCCTAAATGAAAATGGTGCTGCTTGGACAGCCAGTTAACAGCCACCACAGTGGCAATCTTGAAAATCTTGTTATTGCTATTCCTCTTGAATGGATGGTCATATTAACATGGGGTTTTCACTAGAAGACTTCTTATGATGTCTAGTTGGTCCTGAATGAAAATGTGGCAATCTGAAGTCTGATATGGCCACCACAGCACCCATCTTAAACATTTTATTATCACTACTCCTCCTGAACGGAAAGTCATATGAAGTCTAGTTGGTCCTAAATGGTGCTGATCTGAAAGTAATGGTCTTATCTTGAATTCCTGGAAATTCTTTTCAGCCAGTAGAGCATCAGTCCCCTTGAGGAACTCTTATTTAAAAAAACTGTAATTTCTCAGCACAGAAGTTCAGAAAAGTAAATTATTTCTGCAGTTTGCAGAAAACTCCTCAAGTGTAAACGGCCTGGTATTGTATAAATCTAAAAAATCTAAAATTGCTTTGTGCTTTGAATTAATAAAATATAATTCAGATCATATTATGCATTATTTTCCTTTCCAGGGAATGTTTCAACTTGCACACCCTGTACAATACTTAGACTCCAAGTCTCGGGGAATTCGGGTAGAGATGGCCCAAATGGGACTTCGGACTCCATCCTTGGTCAGGTACGGTAATATAAAAAACTAAAATAGTCCAGGCTGGCTGCAGTCTTTTATGTAATAAAAAAAAATACACAAAGTAGTTTATTTATTTTATATGCTATGTTGAAAGCTGGAAAATGAAATTTTGTTTATTATTATTATTATTCAAAGTTTTTCGACATTTCTAAAGTAAATTAAAATATTTTGCTGTTCTAGTTTTCAGTTTCTATGAGAATTATTTTCCTTGTGTTATATATATATATATATATATATATATATATAACTGTGAATTGTTATCAGACTTTGCACATACAGTGATTGACCTATTGTAAACTGTCTATGGATTACTGCTTTTTGGTGATTCTTTGTATTGCAGAATGATCACATTGCAATAAATTTCATCATGTTTTATTGGTTGCTTAAGGGACTTGGTAAATTTGACACTAAAGTAATTTTATTTTATAGTATGTACCATAACACATACCAAATTCCTGGTGAATTACTTACAGACAGAATACTCAACTTATACAGCAGCAGAGGTAGTCCCCCCTAGAGTCATATGTTTGACATATTTGAATTTAAAAAGTTGTATAACAAATACCAAATTAGTAATTTTACCAGCAAAGCATGTACCAAATTAGTAATTTTACTTGTTAACACATACCAAATTAGTATTTTTACTTAGATAACACGTACCAAATTAGTAATTTTACTTGTATAACACATACCAAATTAGTAATTTTACTTGTATAACATGTACCAAATTAGTAATTTTACTTCCATAACACATACCAAATGAGTAATTTTACTTGTATATCAGATACCAAATTAGTAATTTTGTATAACACGTACCAGATTCATAATTTTACTTGCATAACAAATTAGTAAATTTACTTGTATACCAAATACAAAGTTAGTAATTTTTCTTGTATAACACATACCAGACTCATAATTTTACTTGTATAACACATACCAAATTAGTAATTTTACTTGTATACCAAATACCAGATTAGTAATTTTACTTGTATAACACATACCAGATTCATAATTTTACTTGTATAACATGTACCAAATTAGTAATTTTACTTGTATACAAAATACCAAATTAGTAATTTTACTTGTATAACACATACCAGATTCATAATTTTACTTGTATAACACGTACCAAATTAGTAATTTTACTTGTGTACCAAATACCAAATTAGTAATTTTACTTGTATAACACATACCAAATTTGCAATTTTACTTGTATAACATGTACCAAAGTAGTAATTTTACTTGCATAACACGTATCAAATTAGTAATTTTACTTGTATAACACATACCAAATTAGTAATTGTACTTGTATAACACATATCAAATTAGTAATTTTTACTTGTATACCAAATACCAAATTAGTAATTTTACTTGTATAACACGTACCAGATTAGTAATGTTACTTGTATACCAAATACCAAATTAGTAATTTTTACTTGTATACCAAATACCAAATTAGTAATTTTACTTGTATAACACATACCAAATTAGTAATTTTCCTTGGATAACACATACCAAATTAGTAATTTTGCTTTTATAACACATACCAAATTAGTAATTTTACTTGTATAACACATACCAAATTAGTAATTTTACTTGTATAACACATACCAAATTAGTAATTTTGCTTTTATAACACATACCAAATTAGTAATTTTACTTGTATAACACATACCAAATTAGTAATTTACTTGTATACCAAATTAGTAATTTTACTTGTATAACACGTACCAGATTAGTAATGTTACTTGTATACCAAATACCAAATTAGTAATTTTACTTGTATAACACATACCAGATTAATAATTTTACTTCTATATCACATACCAAATTAGTAATGTTACTTGTATAACATCACCACCGTGATTGTCCAAACCTCCCAAAATAATATTTGACCTTTGCAAATTCAAAATGGCCTCAACAAATTCTCTCTTTATACAGAGTAAATTCAATGAAATCAGATCCTCCTATCATAGCCATACATTCCTGTATACAGATGGTTCAAAATTAGATGGAGACAAAATTAGAGCTGCCATTGCAACACCAGGTGGCACTAGTTTGAGCTGGTTACTGGATAAAGCCTCAATTTGTACTGCAGAAATTACAGCCATACTCCATGCTTTGAACTATGTTGAAACCTCTCAGAAAACAAATTACATCATCTTTTTGGATTCCCTTTCCACATCAAAAGCCTTGCAGAATCTTAAATCTGACAACCCGTTAATATCCCAGATATTACAGAAACATGATGTTCCCATAAAATTTGGGAAAAGTATTCTGTACTGTTGGCTGTCTGGCCACATTGACATAAAGGGCAATGAAAGGGCAGATAAAGCAGCCAAAGCTGCCCTGCAGTCACCCATTTCCGAATGGAAGATACCATATACTGACTTCAAATACTGTATAAATCAGCATGTTCGTATATGTTCGTCATACTTTGCAAAATATGTGGAACAAAAACTCAACAAACAATCTTAAGAACATCAACCCCACTATTGGAGAGTGACATCCCTTGCATAGAACAAATTGGAGAGATGAGGAAGTATTGTGTTGATCACGTATCAGACCCACATATCTGACTCATCAATACCTCCTGAAGGGTGAACCTTGACCAGTGTGTGTACCCTGCCAGTATCCACTGACAGTGGAGCACATTCTCATCAAGTGTGTAGATTTCCACCCTGCAAGGCAGAATTATTTTGACATGAACTGCTTGAAGAAACTGTATGAGGACATACCACCCAAGAAAATCTTGGACTTTTTAAGGGAATGTGGTTTAGACAATAAAAAATTTTACTCATGTTTTAAGGATTTTACATGTGTTACCTTTATCTGTTATTTTATATACACTTTTACAGAATTTTAATATCTTTACATTTTTATATAATATTTTGTACTTAATTATACATTTATTTGGAAGGCTTGATGTTCTTAAACTTTTGTGCAATTCAATTTTACATTTTTTGAACTTAACCTTTTATTGGCACTAGATAGCCACTTTTGTGCTGAGGTGCCATAAAACACTACTACATGCATACATACTTTTATAACACATACCAAATTAATAATTTTACTTGTATAACACATGCCAAATTATTACTTGTATAACACATACCAAATCATACTGTAATAATCATGGCCAATTTTTTGTTGTTGTCTGATCTTGGCCAAGTTTTCATAAGTACCAAGTAAGAGGCTGAGTGAGAGAGCAACTAAGTATGTATCTATGTATGCATACATGTATGTCTGTTTTATTTCAAATTGATTTTGTACAGGTTCATATATTGCTAATGAATAGGAAGAGTATTTGATAGTACAGTTGGATCAGGGGGAAGAGGAAGCAGGATTCTAGGAGATCAGAGGTCAAAAGGTCAATGTTTATGGTCAGATGGTTGCTATTTAGTTCAGGTGAGATTATGAAATAATATTTCTTTTTTTAGGGCAAACAGAGATAGCAGTCAGAATGTTCCAGAAGTGGAGTCAAGGAGTCTGTTCGTGAGCTTGAGGGTTGACAGTCCTGTCATTAAACAAATGATAGAGCACAGCCAGCAGATTTCACACTGGGTGGCAGCAGAGGTTGTCACCTGCAGTAATGCAAAGGTAACACCTAGTATGGTTAAATCTGTCTTGAGGGTTGATAGTCCTGTCATTAAACAAATGATAGAGCACAGCCAGCAGATTTCACACTGGGTAGTAGCAGAGGTTGTCAGTAAATCTTTCTTATATATCACCTATTTATGAATACCATGACTGAGAAAACAAGAGGGCAAATTGGGTCTAATGTTGCTCACCTGGCTGATCAAACAGCTAGTATATGAGCAAACTCAGCAGATTCCATACTTGTCTGCTGCTTAGACATTAAGCTGGAGCCTTGCATAGGTGAAGACTATCTATAATTGTAGATCTTTCAATCACAGTTCCTGTATATAGGATCAATACCTGAGAAACAAGATGCCCATGTGGGCCTAATATTATTTACCTGACCATCAAACAGCAAGAAAAAGAATATAATGTAGTTGAAGGATCTCCCATTGGTGGCCACTAAGACTGTCAGATGTAGCTCTGCTAACTTCAGAGATATATCAAAATACATTTTCACTTGGCCTATACTCTGTTTGAACTATGAAAAATAAGTATGCCATAGACAACATACAGTATATGAAATTAAAATCTTAATGACAGAGGGCTTATAATTACATGGACAAACAAGAAGCACCTTACTGACTGTTTTATAGTGACCACCTAGAAGCAAAAAACAGAAAAGGCAGCAGTTAAAAGAAAATTTATGTAGATAGAATACCTTTTAATTATGGAGATAATATCCTAAAGTGTGGAAAAATATTGTTTAAAACTTGTAATTAATCAAGTGGAATACTGGTGTCATAGAAAGGCAATAATGCTGCAATTATTAAAGAGGAATACTAGTGTCATAGAAAAGCAATACTACTGTAATTATTCAAGAGAAATACTAGCATCATAGAAAGGTAATACCTCTGTAATTATTCAAGAGGAATACTAGTGTTGTAGAAAGGCTGTACTGCTGTAATTATTCAGGAGGAATACTAATGTCATAGAAAGGCAATAATGCCATAATTTTCAAGAGGAATACTAGTGTCATAGAGAGGCTGTACTGCTGTAATTATTCAGGAGGAATACTAGTGTCATAGAAAGGCAATAATGCTGTAATTATTCAGGAGGAATACTAGTGTCATAGAAAGGCAATACTACTGTAATTATTCAGGAGGAATACTACTGTCATAGAAAGGCAATAATGCTGTAATTTTCAAGAGGAATACTAGTGTCATAGAAAGGCTGTACTGCTGTAATTATTCAAGGGGAATACTAGTATCATAGAAATACAATGCTTTTGTAATAGAAAGGTTGATGTATAGAGCTAGGTATTGCTAGCCATGTTGTATCACGATAATTGTCTTTGATACTATATGTATCATGATAGTATCATATGCATAAATAAACTGAAAAATATACAATTGAATCCATGTGTGCAAAACGAATATAGTTTGTATCAATGCATAAAGCCATTGTAGGATATGCTAAATTCACAGAGCGAATGAAAACAAAAAGGGTTTTCCTTTTGTTTCTATCTTTCTTTTAAATGTTAACTAAACATCAATTAGTTACACTAATGATTTAAAACAGGTTTATTATTGTATTCTGCCTAAAAGACACAGTCAGGATGTGACAATAAGTGAGAAGGGTGCTGCCATCTTTAATTCCAACAGCTAAAGTATCTTGTAATCTTTGAGCCAACAGCTAAAGTATCTTGTAATCTTTGAGTGCAATTTTAGGAACATGTACTTAACAGTTCTCAGTTGTTGATGTGGTCCACTTGTGACAGAAATAGAAACATCACTCAGACTCTGAGAACTAAACACAGATAAAAACATCAATCAGGCTCTGGGAAGTAAAAACAGCATGTACTTAATGTCCTTTTCCTGCCGAAATATAAATATGTATTAAGTAGAATTGAAAAGGGTCAAGTTGACATGGTATCTGCATGATTATGTTTTATTTTGCTTTGAATTCATCTATCATTGTATATCTTGTGTGTAAAATTAGACATTTAAAGGATGCAAATTTTGCTTTTTGATTGAAATTTCTTTTTTGGATATATCTAAGTAAAAGGTATGCACTTGCTTGTATTTAAATGGGGGCATTTATTTAAATAGAATATGGTATGTACTTTAAGGGGAGGTAGATTAATAAATTGATAAATAGTATGGGTTATTATTACAAATGCAAACAATACTCAGGAAAAGCAAATATTTAATACAATGAATCAAAACATAAGGTATTATTTGAAAATTACTTTCAAGGATTAGTAATTGCTATCATGTGATAGATTAAAATTATTTCAGTTTAAAAGACTATATGTAGTAGTTAATTAGGTAGATATGGTAGGTACAAGGAGACAGTTTGTATATATGTAGTTAATTAGGTAGATATGGTAGGTACAAGGAGACAGTTTGTATACATGTAGTTAATCAGGTAGATATGATAAGTACAAGGAGACAGTTTGTATACATGTAGATGGCCTTGTTGTTAACATCTTTCAGTGGGATAAAAAAATATCAAGAACCTGTTAATTGTTTAGCAGTTTATTTCATTTAGTTCATGTTTCATTCTACTATTGTCCTGTATCAATATTTTCAGCCTGTATCATTGTACACTACTGTCCTGAATCCATATTTTCAGTCTGTATCATTGTACACTACATCCTGTATCCATATTTTCAGTCTGTATCATTGTACACTATTGTCCTGTATCCATATTTTCAGTCTGTATCATTGTACACTATTGTCCTGTATCAATATTTTCAGTCTGTATCATTGTACACTATTGTCCTGTATCACTATTTTTAATCTGTATCATCATACACTATTGTCCTGTATCACTATTTTGAGTCTGTATCATCATACACTATTGCCAGGGTAAATATTGAGACTCACTGATGCATTGATGATATCAAACCAACTCAACTGGTGTAGAGAAGGACTCTTTGTATGTAACTATTGACTGACAGAAAGATAACTTGATGTATGTGGTATAGAGAAGGATTCTTTATATGTAACTATTGACTGACAGAAAGATAATTTAATGTATGTAGACCACTTAATATTATGGCATTTTATGTAAAAAAAAAACAGCCCATGGTTGGCTGGCATAGATGGTCTAACTATACATAAAAATGTTCAATAAGACTTTATTTTAATAGAAGTCTTTTGCTATGGGACATTGAAATTTGAACTTTATAAGAGTGTTTTGGTCACTTATATGTAACATTATTTTGATGTAGGGCATGTGATGGATGATTTTATGTTCTTCTTTCATGCTAATAACTTTTGTTCCCAAATCTTTTGTTTTCATCTTGTCTGTGAAGCAAATGTGGGACATAGGTATCACTTTTCTGATGGTGTTGTCATTGCTGCTGTTGGCTCTGTTATCATAGGTATCACTTTTCTGATGGTGTTGTCATTGCTGCTGTTGGCTCTGTCATCAACATAAAGTTTTTGTATTTAGCTCAGTTCTCTGACACTGTTGCATGTACAGTCATGAAACTTGATGACTGTATTCATCGTGGAAGGTGTTGCTCATCATAGGCAAAAAGGAGGTTATAGTGACCTACTTTTCACACTCCAGTGACTTTGCTGGGTATTTTTGGAACATATCTCAGCAGAGCAGGTGAGACATGGCATTCTGCAGAATTCTTGTTTAAACATATAAAAGCTTGGTATGGTAATCATGATACTCCTGAGGTTTTGCATTGTCAAGATAGTTCTGGTAATCAAGATAATCCTTAGGTTTTGTATTGCATAGATAATTCTGGTAATCATGATACACCTGAGGTTTTGCATTGTCAAGATAGTTGTGGTAATCAAGATACTCTTTAGGTTTTGTATAATCAAGATTGTTGTGGTAATCAAGATACTCCATAGGTTTTGTATTGCTTAGATTGTTCTGGTAATCAAGATACTCCTTGGATTTTGTATTGCCATGACTGTTTGTGGTAATCATGATACTCCTTAGGTTTGGTATTGCATAGATTGTTCTGGTAATCAAGATACTCCTTAGGTTTTGTGCTGTCAAGATTGTTTGTGATAATCAAGATATTCCTTATGTTTTGTATTGACAAGATTGTTGGGGTTAATCAAGATATTCCTCAGGTTTTGTATTGCCAAGATTATTGGTGGTCATCAAGATATTCATTAGGCTTTATATTGCCAAGATTGTTGGTAGTAATCAATATATTCCTTTGGGTTTGTATTGCATAGATTGATGTGGTAATCAAGATATTCCTTAGGTTTTGTATTGTCAAGATTGTTGTGGTAATCAAGATACTCCTTTTGTTTTGTATTGCCAAGATTGTTGTGGTAATCAAGATACTCCTTTTGTTTTGTATTGCCAAGATTGTTGTGGTAATCAAGATACTCCTTTTGTTTTGTATTGCCAAGATTGTTCAGAAATGTATTGAGGTTTGGATTCAGTGTTTTAAATGAAGCACCTCTAATTAAATTGTTTACTTTTGTACATAGATCAAAAATTGAAATAACTGATAATTTTAATGTTATTTGTTATTTAGGAATAACTCCAGTAGGTGATCTATACTATTTATTAATTACAAGACATCAGTACAGTTGTGAAAGGTAGACAAAACTGCCCTGAAAGTATTTTTCTTACATAACTTAAATCCTAATGAAGGCATAAGATAAACCAGCTGTTGGTGTATATCAGTTATAATCCAGTGTGGAATGTCTATTCACTTTTACTGTCAAGAACACTTGAGTGATATTTAAAGCTAATTAGATTAAGTCTAGCACTACATTAATTTTGAGTGTTTTCTTTCTGTGACCTACATTAATTTTGAGTGTTTTCTTTCTGTGACATATATTTGTATGTTGATTTTAGAGCCAAGTGATAGTATTGACAAGAATCCTGCAAACGGCCCAGATATGTATGGAGTTACGTAACTTTGCCACATGTATATCCATACTGGATGGTCTTGAGAACGTCATCATAAAGCAGCTCCCAGCCTGGAAAAATCTGTCCAACAAATGTCTCAGCATCATGGAGGAGCTTTCTGCACTTAAGGTATGGCAAATTCATAGATGAGACAAGCTAAACTAACAAGTTTACTAAAACAATCTGTAAGTTCCTAGTTATAAAGGGACAAAGGGTCAAAGGTTAAGGTGACAGTTCTTGGTTAGTACTTGGACTTGGATGCATATTTTGATACCAATGTTTGCAAACAAGCTTTCCAAAAGATGAAAAAGATCCCAATCAAAGGGAGCACAGTTAGTTCAAGGTGACATTGGGAAACTATCATTGTAGGCAGACTATAGCTTAACATATCTATGAAGTGACATACAGTGTTAAACATATCCCATCCTGTCACAACCCATCACATCATGTCACATTCATTGTAGACTGTTTCCCCTCAATAACTTTTGAAGGTCTTCATAGATTAAAACCAAATTCAGTATGAGCTTTATATTAAGAAGTAAGGTTCAATCCTCACCATTTTCTTATTTTCTTACAAAATTGAACAGAGTTATCACCCTGGTTTGGCTTAGAACTTTGCCTTTCATTTGCATGATATTAGTTGGGGCATCGATGTTGCAAGAGGACATTTATAGTTTTTCCTAGTTCAGCCATTTTTCAAAGAATGTCTTCAAAATTTGCATAAAATTCTGGTATTATTGATACAAAACTTGTTATATTTGACAGTAACTTTCATCACATTTGTTTTCAATTTTTATAAGTCTGCCATAAGGAGGCAGAGTTTATTTTGTTATTATGTTGTCCATCCATCCTTCCATCTCTTTAGTTTCTGCACAATAACTTTAGTTCTTCACCATCTACAGTTTTGTGGCTGGTGTGTACCTGGGGCAGGGAAGAATCCTATCGATTTTGGGATCAAAGGTCAAGGTCAGTGTGACTTGAAGAAAAATTGTTTTCACACAATAAACTTAGTTCTGCATGACAGAAATGGATGAAACTTTGTGGCTGGCTTGTAATTGTAGTAAAGTCTATTGATTTGGGGGTCAGATGGTTGAAGGTCAATGTCACAGTGACTGTGAAAGAAGAAAAATGGTTTCTGCACAATAACATTAGTTCTACATTACTGGCCAGGATCAAACTTTTTGTGTCTTGCACTTGGGGTAAAGAAGAAGCCTATTGATTTGGGGGTCAAAAGGTCAAGATCACTGACTGAAAGAGGAAAAATGGTTTCTGAACACAAATTTCAGTTCTTGACCATATACATTCATCAAAGTTTGTGGATGACTTATATGTTGGGTAAAAAAGAAGTCTATTGATTTTATGGTCAAAAGGTCAAAAGTAAAGGTCACTGTGACTGAAAGAAGAAAATTGGATTTTGCATAATAACTTTAGTTCTGAACGACACACCTTGATCAAAGTTTGTGGAGGGCTTGAGGGTACAGAAGAGGCCTATTGATTTGGTGTCAAAAGGTAAAAGGTCAGGGTCATTGTGGCTCAAAAGAAAATGGGTTTTGCAAAATAACTTTTGTTATAGAGTATGTTCCCTGATAAGACTGTGCATGGCATACACTTAAACAAAAAGATTCTGGGTTCTAAAAGTCAAAGGTCATGTTCATGGTTAGTCCAATAAGAAAATAATTGTTTCTGCATAGTAAGTTTATTTCAAGACTGCAGCCATGACCTTAGGACCAGGTTATTGAGATCCTTTGGTCAATAATCTCCAGAGTCAACCATGCCCTACTAATGCCTTCATGTAGGACTATTAAACACAGGGTGGGTATGTGTGATGTGCCATCCATGATACATTTGTTCTAAACTTTTACCTTCCCTCTCTTGCACAGATGGTTCTGAAAAATGACCCTCTTTCCCTGATGCAGCATGTGAAGGACTGTCATTTATATCCTACAATTCCGAGCATCCTGCTCTTCCTGTTACATGTACAACAGCTAGAAATTGGAGGATTTCAGTTTGCCAACCAGATGTTCAAGTGGGGTAAAATCAGGTAATGTTTCTTATCACAGAGAAAATAATGTATACATATGTTATTTGGCATTGATATGGATTAAACAGAATTAAAAATATACTTAAAAGAGATGTGAACTGAGGAAAATATTTAAATGTGTAGAAAATTCAGAACAGTGAAGCATTGCACTCGCAATAATTCATACTGGACCCTTGGTATTAATTTAACATTTCCATTACTTGTATTTCAAATACAAACCCAGTATGACTGTTATTAAGATTGCTTTTATTAATTGTAAAATATAATAAAACTCAAACTTGGACCTCATAGTAACTAAGCTGCTTGACCATTATAAGGTCAGATACAATAATGGAAGACAAACAAACATACTTGGAACATCCATAATCAATGTTTATTGTATTTGTTTGTTTATAGGTCTCTAGCCCAAGTAATTGACCAGATCCGAATATTCCGAGAGCATGTGTACTGTTTTGAGGCAAAGTACGATCTGCAAGACACATTACAACATCGGATTAGAGAACTCTGTCGTCAGGAGATCCATATTATAGCAGCACAGAATGACTTTAACTTCCAGAAATTGACAGGGGGTGGTATCTCTGGGGCCCTTAGGAAGGTGAGGGGCAAGTTCCAGTTGAAGACAGATAGATGAGCAACTTTGACAACAGAACAATGTAGGCCAACATTATGAGCATTTGAACAAACAGGTGTTTGAAATTAACAATCAGCTTCAGTTTAAAAAAAAAAACATTTATAATATCCAGGAATGTGTCCATAACACAGATGTCTCCACTAAAATTCCTTCATTGAAAGGGGACACAACTTTGGAAAAACATGTAACATAGTAACCAGATCTTTTGTAGATGTATAGGTTATAATCATTATATCTACTAAGATTTTACACAATGCAATGAAAAGATGCCATGGATTTTGCACATTCAATATTTCTATTACACATATCCAAAGGGACATAACTCTTGTGAAAACTGTTCAGATATTAATAAATGAATAATATGTGCAACTATAGATCATGTTCATGTTGCCAAGTTTTAAGTCTGTAGATAAAAGTGCTCTATTGTCTGTAATTTGTCTCTCTTTGTAAATCATTGACAATAATTATAAATATTATTTGTCCTTTATTTTTAATACATAAACCTTGGTTATTTATTTTAAAGATTTTGCAAATATTTGTACCTAAATCAGCAGAAGATTGTAAATAATATTTTTAGCTACAAAATTCATGTATAAAATAGAGTACACAAATTTACAGACAATATGGATGTTAAATGAGGAAAATTTCTTGATGGATGAATTGATGAACAGACATACAAAATGACAGACTTGACAAACTCCATATGCCCACAGCCATATTCATTGTGGGGACATAAAAGTCCAGCAAATTTAAAGAAAGCAATCTATTTCAACATTGGGACCAAAGTAGTGTCTATCTGATATTCACATTTATATTTTGTCTACCCAACGTTCACATTTATATTTTGTCTACCTGACGTTCACATTTGTATTTTGTCTACCTGATGTTCACATTTGTATTTTTTCTACCTTTGCACTAATGTTACTCACAGCTCCTACTCTTTCAGATTATATTGTTGCGGTAACAATGTTTTCTCCCTTAGATCATCTAATCCAAGTCCATCCTCTCAGTGGATTAGTACACAAAAACCTTGACTGGGTCCTACTATTATTACTCTGGCATGCATTGAAAGTCCATCAAAAATGAGGAAAAATTAGAAAGCAATGGGGGAGGAGGGGGGGGGTCAGACATGTTACATTGAGATGTCATTGGTATTTTTGTTTTCTTATGTGCTATCTTATAATGTCATCAGCCTTGTGTTCCATCACTGTAGGCTCTTAGGAGTTTTCTTCTACATATTAAAGTTACAAAAATAAGAGGAAAGGTCTTGGTAGGTATTAGTGTCATAAATTTAACAAAGAATACAGTTTTCTCTTGGTGATATTTTATCACCAAATTACCACCACTGTGGTAGTGGCATTATCCAATGAAGGGGAGGTAACCGTAAGTGAGAAGTATGCTTTACACTGACTGTTACAGAACATGCATCCCTCTGTGGCCAATATAGACCCAGATTTGATAGGACAGGCACGGAGATCATACAACTCTGAGCTTGAGTTTGATAATGAGTTTCCACTATTTACCAATTAGAAACCGGCTTTCAAATGTAATGTAATTTGTGATTGGTCAAAATAAAATCTCAAGCTCAAGAGTTTTATAATTTCTAGGCCTGGGTCTACACTGTTTGATATTCTACTAAAGATTTTAAATGAAGGCTGTAGACCCTGATCCGCTGGTACTGGGTCATACACACCTGTCACAATTATTATTGATACTTATTATACATATATATACATATAATATGAACATCGGCACAAATTGGTACAAGTGCCTGTGATCTATGTCTAAGTTCTTTACAGTCAGGTATGCATTATATCAAGTTAAAAATGGTATTCAGGCAGCCGCTTTAATATATGAAAATATATTTCCATATGAGTCCTAAGGGCAGTTTACTCTATATTTAGTGTATTTCAGGGTACTAGGGTACAGGAATACCTTTGGTTACCAATATTACTTGTTACTGTGGAAACTTTCTTTTGTCTCAGTAAAAAGAGTTGTAAAATACAGGAACCAGTTATCATCTAAGTAGATGATGAAAGAATGCATTTTTGCTGACATTGTAGTAGAACTTGTACATTTGATAAGAAAAGAAAATGGGATATGATTACTTATGTCTCATAATGTGTATGACTTTGTACATGTATTACATGTTGAAATTAGTATATACATGTATGTGCTATCAAATATATGTACTCTGTTTTCAGTTGGCATTGTGTTATATGCAAGGATATACAGTAGGTATTGTACGACTTTGTACAGGTACTACATGTTGTAATTAGTATATACATGTATGTGCTAGTAAATGCATGTAAACTAGCCAATGCATGTATACTAACAAATACATGTAAACTGGTAAGTTTTATTTTGTATATGATAGGTATTATATACCTAGTAGCTTCTGCAATCATGTATAAAGATTAAAATATAATTTAATTTTGTAATTTAATCCAATTGAGTAATTTATGAACAAGTTTGCTGTGATACACTTTTATGGGTATGGGCCACTGAAATTGTTGATATTTTGCTTTTTAAATTTCAACATGAACTTTGTATTTTAATATATTCAGTTATTTCATAATATCTCTTCACTTGTGTCAAAGAAAAGTTTTTACATTTTGATGTTATTATGCAGTATGAGAGATTATTGATGAAACGTTTTATACTAACTTTATATTTTGAATTGAAATATTTAATGGATTAGTTGTTTAGCATATATATATATATATATATATATATATATATATATAGTTTTTACTGCTGAAAGTTCTTGTTTTTAGCTGGCCTTTATGAAACAGAATAGATATATTGTACTACCCTGATGTCAGCATCCACATATATGAAAGCATATACATATGTACAGCCTCACTGAATCTCAACCAGTCTTTCTTCCCAGGTCCTAGGCAACAGTTTGGGTTTTACCTCCCCCTGGGGAGGTGGCTAAAGGGACCTGCTTTGTACTAATATGTACATCAGTTGTATATTCATGATGACTAATTTGTATTTAGTTCAGGTTTGTTGCATCTTGTATACATATTTATTGTTACACCTGGAATAAAAAAATTTGATGAGGGGATACATCTACAGGAGTACTACAACCTCATCACAAAAAAGGTCATTGTGATGCATATTTTATGGTGTTCTCAATTTCCAGCTTGTTTAATGATATGCTCCATAGAGTACTTCAGCAGATAATTAAAATTTCAAAACAAACAAGTTGAAGAAGGCCAAGAAAAATAAATTTTCCTTATACAAATTCAAAACTTTAAATATATGTCCAATATTCATAAAAGAAATAAATATTCCACCCAACACCGAAACACTTCCTTTGCACAGGCTTTGCATGTGACTCCATGCATTTATATTTATATATATATATTTATGTAAAACATGTCCTTTATTTACCAATACATACTCCTTGTGTAATACCATTAGTCAGCAGGTGATATAATTGAGTGAATCAAATGCAAGTTTATGTAACCAGTCAAGGAGGTAAACAAACACTCTGCCATCTGCACTGCATGAAAACCATAAATGAATCTTAGCAACTAAATGAGGTTCTGAGAATTGGTTAATCTGTCCAAACTTCCCTGTGAAAAATCCACCCAAGATGTACAAACCGGCCATTGTCTAAAGACTGATGCCTATCTGAAACACTGCAATATGCATAGTCACACATAGAATCATGAAACTTGGTGAAGAGATGCATCTTTATAAGTACTATACCCTTATTGCAAAAAGAAGTCTCTGTGACCTATATTTCATGCTTCAGTGACTTCGTTTAAATTTTGTTTAAAGTTCATTTATTGGGTGCTATTTATTTTTGAATTATGAAACTTGATAATTGGATGCATATCTGTTGGTACTACATTCTTACAACCAAAGAAGGTCACTGTGATCTACATTTTATGCTTTAACATAGGTCAAGTATTTATATGTAGCTCATTATTACATATATTTTTGTATGCTATATACATCATAGCTTACATAGAAGGCCCTTTCTGACCAGTGCAGTTAGAAGTAGGAATAAATATGTCTATTCAGTGGTAAACTTTCTATATTAATGACTATACATTGTATATTGTGATAGGTTACACTCATCAGTTTAAGTGTGTATTGTACATGTGAATGAGTATATGAATTATGTGAATGATGCATGCATTTCATTTGAGGCTTCAGCTGTAGTGCTAATCAAGGTAATTACTTATGCTTGAACTGTGCTTCTAATAGTGGTAATAATAGCTGCCACTCCGAGATAACTCAAAGTCCGTGACTTTCACCGTGACTTTCACCTAGTGAAGTATGGCTTCTAGGGGTGGACATTAATAATAGCTTCTCAAGCAGATTTTTAAAATGGTGATTTTTTTAAAAAATGAGAAAACAAAATTTCTAGATTTTCAATATAACCTCTACTTCAGCCAAGAAAAGAATGCTCTTTTTATTGTTTTATGTATTTTAGGCTCTGTCAGAGGGGTCAACATTTCATAATCAAGATTACTTTAGTCTGAATTCGTTTTCTGTATGACAAATAATGGTTACAGTGGCTGCTGGAGACTGCTAAAAGCTTTGTAGTGGCAAGCTATGTAATTGTTGATTTCATTCTGGCTTTACTTGTACAGTGAACCCTTAATAATCCAGACTTTCTGATCATACAGACTAAGGGGGGGGGGGGGGTACTCTGGATTAAAAAATAAGGAAGTGTACTCTGGAAAGAAAAATGAATACCCTGCTCTGGATACAAAAATTAATATAATAATCTTTCTTTAATCTGGCATTTCATTTGTCAACAAGGAGTATTAGCTGTTATCAGCAATCTTTTGCCACAAATAGACTGGAAAAACTTAGTTGTGGCAAGTTAATTGGTTCAAGGGTATTCAAAACAACTATTTGGATCGGATATGCACTGCTTCTTTAGGCTCAAACACACAACCAACTTTTCCTCTAAGTCAGATGTTCTACCATCTGAGTTACCCTGCTGAATAATTCTAGAGGTTATCAGAGCTGCCAACTATCAATACAAAATCTCCATCTCCTGCTGATTCTAGACAATCTGATTGTACTTTATAATTAATATTGTCTTGAATATGATGCTTATTTTGATGTACAAGAGACCAGAACAACTTAAAAAATATGCTTATTTTGATGTACAAGAGACCAGAACAACTTAAATAATATGCTTATTTTGATATACAAGAGACCAGTACAACTTAAATAATATGCTTATTTTGATATACAAGAGACCAGAACAACTTGAATATGCTTATTTTGATGTACAAAAGACCAGAACAACTTAAATAATATGCTTATTTTGATGTACAAGAGACCAGAACAACTTAAATAATATGCTTATTTTGATATACAAGAGACCAGTACAACTTTAATAATATGCTTATTTTGATGTACAAAAGACCAGTACAACTTGAATATGCTTATTTTGATGTACAAAAGACCAGTACAACTTGAATATGCTTATTTTGATATACAAGAGACCAGTACAACTCTTGTTTTAAATGAGGATAGTGACATTAAAAACGTTTCATTTTTATATTAAAAATGTATTACGTTCATGTGTGCATGCATCTGTATATGTTGATTTTTTTTATATGCTCATGTGTATGTGTACATACACACACACTGATATACATGTCAATGTGTGCACACACATTGATATACATGATGTTCATATGTGCACACATTGATATACATGACGTTGATGTGTATGTGTGCACACATTGATATACATGAAAATATGTGTGCACACATTGATATACATGATGTTAATATGTATGAGCTTCTATATTTGCATGCATTTATTTGTATGTCTGTTTATGTGTATGTCTGTTCATGTGTGAGTGCTCACATCAGCTATCATCAAAAATATTGTTAGTTTGGTCTCCTGTCATTGTCATACATCACTAAATCAATCCACGTGAAACTCTTATCTGGGTCTTTTATCTTCTTCATGGTTGTATTTATTAATGCACTGTCTTTCATTCAGCCAAGACCTGCTAAATATGAGACTTCAACAAAAAGAAGCAATTATTGGAATTATTTCCTTTCTGAGCAATGTTTCTTAAGTTAGTCAGCATCATCATATTTTAAAATGAAAGAATAACCACGTTAATTTTAAGTCACCAATTTACTGATATTTTTTTAAAATTCACATTACTCCATCTAGATATTTTAACAAAAATGTATGCATATGTGTTAATTTTAAATCCACTAACAATTTTTACTTTAGTTGGAGGTTACTAGTTCTTTACAACCTGAGTTAGTTCCCTTGTGTAACATATTTTGTCTGCATTCTAAATTTGTTATTCAGTTACGAGCCTGTGGATTAATTACCCCATACCCTTGGAGTATTTAATGAATTATACCAACAACAAAAAAACTTTTTGAAAAAATGTAAGAAGTTAGATAAGAATAATGATCTTATTTCATTACCAAAGTGAACTTCTCAAGATTTTAAGTTTTAAAAAGAAATCCAGGATTATATTTTTGGAAGGTAAGGTATGTTTTGTTTTGTTAAATTTTACATTAAGACTGTAATATTGATGCATAATTTGATGTAAAAAGGCAAAGTTTGAGCAAATGTGAAATCTTGTTGTGATATATTGGAGTCACTTACCAATCTATGTACAAGTCACTTGGATTTTGCAATGTTCTTCTTTGAAAATAATTTTTTACTGGTCAAACAGCATTTTAGAAAGCAAAAACTGTGTATAATAGGAAAACTGTACTGCAAATTCTTTCTGCAAAAACATATTTTTGCTTCTAAAAATTTCTGTAATGATATTTCAAAATTGATTTGTTTTTGTGTGTACTGGAAATCTGCTTTTTGTTTGCTGTTTATTTTTGCAGATTTTGCAAGTAGATCACATCTGCAAAATTAAATACCCACCAGCAAGATTTAGATGAATTAGAAGTGACAGATTCACAAAATAAATGTAAATCACTGTGAAATTATTTTTACATCTTCAAATTGCAAAATTTTAATGCTGCAAAATGTGTAAGTTTTCTATAATGCATCATTATATTCTTGCCAAAGCCAAGTTGCCTTGTTATATTGTGATAACAGAATACGTCACTTATATACAAGTAGTTTTTGTATTGCCAAAGAAAATGAGAGGCTGTGTTTTATATAACTTTTATTGAATTTTTTCCAACATTTGCTACCTCATCTTATGTGCACCAATGAAATTAATATTTAATTATTGGATTTTTTTAAAACACAGCAATAAGATATCAGAGGAGCAATTTACATCTGATTAGAGCCATTTATCTGTCAGGTAGTTATTTGAACATTTATCTGTCAGGTAGGTATTTCATTTATCAGGTAGGTATTTGAACACATTTGCGGAACATGAATATTAAACTGTAAAATGAAACAGAGATGAAAACCATTGCATGAGCTTGAAGTTTGTACAAAGGAAGCAGAAAATTATCTGCCCGTAGTTTAATCAGAAATAGTCCTATAGATGATCACAATTTGGACTTTTAAAAACTTTCACTCAGATTTCGTGCAAATGTTTCTTTTGACTACATGGCATTTTATTGTTGGGGATGGGAGTGCAATATTGGAATGTCCTCTACATTGATTTTATGAAAAAGTTCCTCTTGCTATAAGATGTGCTTCCAGGACTGGGAACCATCCAGAGGTGAAATGGAAGAACCATTATTTTCATTCTGCAAAATTATTTGTGTATTGATTACTTTTATATGGATAGGTATTTGCAAAGCATTTACTTCATGTAGATTTTTCTTTTTCACAACTAATCAATTAAATAAGATGAGAAATAATTACATTTCATCTATTGAACATCCTTCAATTTTCTGCAATACAGATATTATCATATGCAATCAAATAAAATACAATGTCACTGTAACCTACATTTCTCAGGCATTACAATATATGGATATATTAATAGATGTTATGTTCATGTATTGATGAATGCTGCTGCATTTATGTATGAATCAAAAATTTTTGTTACATTATCCATTTATATATTATTTAAATTAAATTAAAATGTGATATCAAATGATTTTTGTAAAGAGATGACTTCTTGTAAAGTATGCAACAATGTTTTAGAAGAACAGATAATGTTCAACTGACCAGGTCATATAGCTGTAGTAATGTTGGTAACATTGTGACTATCTGACAGGTCTATAATAAATTTTTTTTTCATTAAGGTGTTTGTCATTTACCTTGTCAACTTCTACCCGAGCTAGCACCAACTGATTTTTTTGTAGCTCAAGAGGCTAATGTTATGGCACTGTTTCCATTACCTGTTGTCTTTGAACTTCTGAAACCACATCATGACCAATTTTGACAAAGACATTTCAGGTCGAAACCACATCATGACCAATTTTGACAAAGACATGTCAGGTCTATATAAATAATGCTGATTTACCATAAATTTAGCTACCTTTACCAAAACTAGAGCAAACTTTAAATGGTCTCATATTCTACTCCATCAATTCAGATCAAATTATTGATGACTATTACATTAAACAAAACTCACAAAATGTTTACAGATTATGCTAATGTCAGATATGGGTGAATATTCTTGAAAAGAAGACACAAAAACTATGAATAACTAACAGAATTCGACTGGGGGTATCTGATGATCAGACTTTAGACCCATGTAAACAAACTTGGTGATCTCGTGTGAACAAATTACTAGTCAGAGGCATATGTCACACATCTTGTACAAAATGCTAAATGAACAGTGTCCGGCATTGTGAATCAAACGAATGTAAGACTTGACACATGCAACTGCTTGTGTAATTATATACACAGAACATGAATCACAGCAGATTTCACAGTTATGTGTAATTAAATTAAACAACAGTGAGACTTGACATGTGTAACTGCTTGTGTAATTATGTACACAGTATATGCATTGCAGGGGCTTTCACAGTTGAGTGTAATTTAAATTAGAGATACAAATGAACTTGTGCAAATGTATGGGAAACAGTTATTACCATATATACTCGTGTATAATCATATACCAACTGCAAACTGCATAGACCCAGATCTGTCGCATAATGCGCCGACAGAGCTGGGTCTATGCAGTTTGTAAGGACTAATCAGTAGAACAAATAACATAGACCCCGATTCGGACCAGGATTATACACGAGTATATACGGTAAATGTTTTGCTAGAACCTTGCCCATGTTTAATGCCAGTATGAGCAGAGTCAAGGAAAAGTAATGACTTCAATGAATTAATATATTATGTGCTCTAATTCTGATGTGTTGTGATAACTAATACTGACTGATGTTATTATAAAGTTGTGACTTGTTTATACACATAGTTTCTGTGATATATAGGCATTCTACCCATATGATGTGATCTGAAATATTATTCTATTACTGTTACAGTCCATACATATATATAAGTTTGGTGTAAAATAATTTCAAGTTTGATGCATGGTTGCAGGGTTTTATTTTTCAACAGTGTCAATTAATTAACAAGTGTGACTGATATGCAATAAAGAGAAGAAAGACCTCAATCTTATTTCTTTGTTTGTTCTCAAAATCTAAACACTAGTATCCCGTACTGTCATTTTTTCATACCCTTTAATTTGTGAAAACCATCATTTTTAATACCGTCTGTATACACCATCATTCTTCATACTAATTTAATTTGTGTATACCATCATTTTTAATACCGTCTGTATACACCATCATTCTTCATACCCTTTAATTTGTGTACACCATCATTTTTCATACCCTTTAATTAGTGTATACCATCATTCTTCATACCCTTTAATTTGTGTACACCATCATTCTTCATACCCTTTAATTTGTGTACACCATCATTCTTCACACCCTTTAATTTGTGTACACCATCAATACATATAAATTATCATTATTTTCTGCCTTGTTAATTTTTCATTCAAAAGCACTTTTTTTTGGCACTTTATGATGAGCTGAAAATTATGATTGATAATTTGTCTATAAATTATACAATTCATACACCCAAAACAATACTGTTTGATCAAAATATTTTAGCATCATTAAAGTTTAGCAAATCCACCATTTTAGCATATATCTGACATAAAATTGTAGTGAATTACCAATGCCAATGGGCATACATTTTGATATTTGGGTGTATTTTTTGAATTGCAGCAAACATTTAGGAATGTTAAAGTAAAATTAAAGACAAAACAAAAATAAAAACATTCCTTTAAAGTAACATTCACAAGTTTATATATTCACTTGTTGGTATTACATCCTAAGAATAACATGGCACATATGAAATGGAAACTACTTGTATCTATCCTTGGGTCCAAACTTTTAGAATTCTACTTCCAAGTGGATGTTGTCATTTCTATCATACATTTTCATCACATAATTTTAGCAAAACTTGTTTGCTTCATAAATTCTCTAAAATATTATATTTGGTAAAATTGTGATTTACAGTTATTAATAGTGTATGAAAAGATAAAATCAATCTGTTGATATCAATTAGTTGTATGAAAGAAACATATACAGATGCTAAATATTTGTCAGCTGTCAATTCCTTACAAATAATACAAGATGCAGTAAATAGTAACAAGTTCAAACACTGAACACGTCATAGTTTTGGTTTTACTGTTTGAGAATAAATTAAAATATATGTAACAAAGAATTTCAATTTGTATCCACAGCTACAAATAAACTCCCTCTCTCATGCACATACAATGTAAGAAAGTATGTAGATTAATTCTACAACAGCTTCACAACATTACTCGGACTTTACAGAGATATTTTACATCAGTCTTCAATATCAGTTGGTATCATCTAGAATTACAGAGAACTGTCCATCTTTTAAATGCGCTTAGGAGAACTCCATGTTGCAACATGGTGTAAATTAGCAATTCTTACCTTTGAGCACACTGTTAGGAAAAATTGTACTGCAGAGCAACTTATGGAGAAAAAACTTTTATCCAACTGAATATCAGTAATCCAATAAAACTGTCATCCATGTACTGTAATGTAATCCACAATTTCTATTGTTTTAATTGTTGAAATTGTCTGTGGGCTTGACAATACTCAGCTTGGAGTACAATCCAAACTTTCTGTGGGCTCGACAATACTCAGCTTGGAGTACAATCCACATCTCCATCTTTACTGGCCTTCATCTTTTTGAACTCCTCTTGTAAAAGTTTCTCTAAATCTAGTATTGGTTCTGGCTTTTGATACTGAAACAGTAAAAAAAATAATTTAAAGATTTATTACAATGTTTGAAAATGATATTTATTTTAAAATCTTATATTGTAATTTCCCTAGACCTGCTTAAACTGATACTGATGGGGATCCTTCATCCCCTGCTGTCCATTAGAAATGGTTTCATGTTCAATGTTGGCACTTGTTTTACTTAATAAGGGTTATTCTGTTTGTTATATAAGCAAAAGGCAATTAGAGCAGTTGATAATGGGAGCCTAGCAATGGACCCAGCTTACTACAATTTGCTTGTCTGGGCCCTGAACAGAGGAACTTTGTTGAAACAAATGAGGGAGTATCCAACATTTAGTATGGCAATAACTATACAAAATGATGATGTAAAATGATGGCCATCAAACAAATCTTAGAGTTTGACATGAAGCTGCACACAAAACTTGCTTTAAATCCAATGATTTCTGGTAATTTTAGGTTTCAAGAACCAAAATTTGAAACAAAATACATCATCATTCCACTAATAAATGATTTTGTAACCTTAAACTTTCATAGAATGTATACATCTGAAAAGTAAACTCAGCTGAAATCTCATTAATATAAATCAATATTAGGCTTAAATCCAACAAGGTTGGGCTATCAGGTGCCATATGATACTTCCTGGAAATTTAAATGTTGTGGAACACTAGAAATCAAATTCATCAAAGTCCCATTGATATAAAGCTAAATACCAAATTTGATTAAATCCAATTTGGTAAAGTTATATCATAGAAAATCAAAATATAAGTGGACAAGCAATCATGGGCCAACTCCTGTAAATTGTGTAATGAAATGCTTGAAATTATACTTATTCAAGGTCTTGTCAATATAAATCTGCATGTCCAATTTAGCTGAAATGCAACAATCCTTTGTAAAGTTATCATGTGCAAACCAATGTTAGTATGTCAGACAACCAGGGGCCATAACTACTGTAAATGATGTTGTGATATGCTGGAAATCAAACTCAAAGTCCCATCAATATAAAGCTGCATGCCTAATTTAGCTGAAACTGAACAATACTTGGTAAAGTTATGCTGCAGAAACCAAAGTTATGACCATGGGGAATCAGGGGCCATAACTCCTCTAAATGATGACATTGATAGCTAGAAATCAAATTTATTCCAGATTTCATCAATATAAAGCTGCAAATCTGGTTGAAATCCAATAATTCCTAATAAAGTTATGCTGCCAAAATGAAATTTAAATGTTCATGTCTGGTATACAAATTGTCTGGGTTAAAATTCCAAATTTCAAAATGCAGCTTTATCTTGATGAGACCTCAAATGAGTTAGATTTTCCGTCTTCTTTGTAGTCATTTAAGGGACTTAAAATGAGAGAACTCCTTCAAATTGTGACAAAGAAGATTGAAAATGGAACTCATTTGCAGTCTCATCAATACAAAGCGGCATACCAAATTTGGTTGAAATCCAACTATTCCCTGTAAAGTTATCTTGTGGAAAACAAATTATTGACAGACAGACAGTTGGATGGACATATTGACAGATGGATCGGCAATGTGATTACTATAGCACTCTGCAGACTTCATCAAGTAGGGCCTCTAATGAAAAAATAGAAAAATGCTAGATTATAATAATGTCTACATGTCCTATCTCTTAAAAGTAATTTTCTATCATGCCAATGAACTGTGCCATGCCCTTGCAGGAGTTTGGGGAAAAATGCAAAAAGATGCATTGCTATACAATATGAGAGTACTGCATATTCATATAAAAAAACACCAAATTTTTAAGAGTTCAGAGGTTACTGTAAATGTCTTACTTTTGTGTCTGAATAAAAGTTCTTAGATTAAACTAACATATATTCTGAACTAGTTAACTCATGCACTAAAAACTTACTTAAATAATAAGAAACTCCCATTTTGTCCAGTTTGCCTTTTCATTAGCTACAAAGTAAAAAACCTTTAACACTAAGATTAATTTAAAGCATTCTTAACACTGATCTTAATCTAGGGCATGGATATAGATACGGACGCACAGATGTATGGAAAAATACACAGATGCCAATGTGATCACTAAATCAAGCTTCGTCCCCACCAAAGAAAGCTCAACAAAACACAGTGCATCCAGTAAATTTTCTATGGTATGATGGGACAGCATTTAATGATTTTCCTGGATGATCAAACCAATTAAAAGTCTAGTATCTCCATACAAATACTCTTCTCATGTGTGGACAGTATTAACGTCGTAGTGGTTGTCTCATTTGTTTTTCTGTCTGAAAAGAGTACATTCCTTGCTGGTTATAAACAGAAGAGGTGTAATATGGGGTTGGAAAGTTATGTAAATGCTTTTCAGAAAATGTTTACTTTATTTCCATATATAGCTTTCCTGAATATCTGATTGCCTCACATATGCTGCAAGATGTAAAAATAGTATTATACATGTATCATACACCTCACACATGCTGTAAGATGTGAAAATAGTATTCTAAATGTATCATATACTACATCACAGTATATGATACATTGAGTTCTCGATGTTACAATTGGATGTTTGAGACAGATCAGTTTGAAATTAATCAGGCCATTAAACAAGGGTTCTACTGAACAGTGTCTCACCTGTGAACAACATTATGGCAAGGCAGAGGATTACAATTCCCAAGCTCAACTAGCCTGACAACTAAAAATCATTGTTAAGCTAATAAAATTGTATGTTAGGAGTCCAATTGTTACATTCAAAGAAAGCTCAATTGTTACATACAAAAAAGCCCAATTGTTACATACAAAAAAGCCCAATTGTTACATACAAAAAAGTCCAATTGTTACATACAAAAAAAGTCCAATTGTTACATACAAAAAAAAACCAATTGTTACATACAAAAAAAACCAATTGTTACATACAAAAAACCCAATTGTTACATACAAAAAAAGCCAATTGTTACATACAAAAAACACCAATTGTTACATACAAAAAAAAAACAATTGTTATATACAAAAAATCCCAATTGTTACATAAAAAAAAAAAAAATTATTAAAAACAAAAAAAGTCCAATTCTTACATACAAAAAAAGTCCGATTATTACATACAAAAAAGCCCAATTGTTACATACAAAAAAAGAAGAAAAATGAATTTAGAGACCATTTTCCTGGCATCATTCTTGCTGGACTAAGTCAAAACTGGAATACATCTAATGCAAGTTCTTTTTTAATTGTCTGGCACAAAATGACATTTTTGAGAGAACTTAATTTGGTGCATTTAGACAGGGGTTCTATTGTTTCCATTGAAAAATCATTGTTTCTTGGATGTTTAAATTACAAAAACCATGAAAATTGTTAATTCATGAAAAATAGTGAATTCACAGTGTTTGCCAGCTGTGAGGTAGCTTTGTGCTTATATAGGCCAGATGTGAATTCACAGTGTTTGCCAGCTGTGAGGTAGCTTTGTGCTTACATAGGCCAAACATGAATTCACAGTATTTGCCAGCTGTGAGGTAGCTTTGTGCTAACAAAGGCTAGACACGAGTCCTAGCTTGTGAAGGTGTAAACTTCAGGTATATACAGTATTTGCCAGCTGTGAGGTAGCTTTGTGCTAACAAAGGCTAGACACGAGTCCTAGCTTGTGAAGGTGTAAACTTCATGTATATACAGTATTTGCCAGCTGTGAGGTAGCTTTGTGCTAACATAGGCCAGACAGGAGTCCTTGCATGTCAAGGTGCAAACTTCAGATATATACAGTATTTGCCAACTGTGAGGTAGCTCTGTGCTAACATAGGCCAGACATGAGTCCTAGCATGTCAAGGTGCAAGTATATACAGTATTTGCCAGCTGTGGGGTAGCTATGTGCTAACATAGGCCAGACAGGAGTCCAGGCATGTCGAGATGTAGGTATATATAGTATGTGCCAGCTGTGAGGTAGCTATGTGCTAACATAGGTCAGACAGGAGTCCTTGCATGTCAAGGTGCAAGCATATACAGTATTTGCCAGCTGTGAGGTAGCTATGTGTTGACATAGGCCAGACAGGAGTCCTAACATGTCAAGGTGCAAACTTCAGGTATATACAGTATTTGCCAGCTGTGAGGTAGCTATGTGCTGACATAGGCCAGACAGGAGTCCTAACATGTCAAGGTGCAAACTTAAGGTATATACAGTAAAACCTATCTCGAGATATCTACAAATAATGGTCTATCAAGACAGAAGGTCTCTAGTAGCAGTGGTAATTCAGATTGGGTTTATTGCAGTAATATTACACCCAAGACCTTGTAGATAATGACACTGCTTGTTAAGTGATGCCTACATCTCACCATTCTCAAGCAGGACAAAAATGAGTCATACATACTGGCAGCCATTTTTGTTATGCCATCATGCTACCTTATCTGTTTATCATGTTCTAAAATTATATCTTCATCTTATTGGTGACCATTGTGTGTGGTTGATTCAACAGAGCATTACAACATTTGTGTAAAGTTTTTCAATTAAATGCCATGAGTACACTCCCTAGTCTTGAAAGAAGGGTTAGGAACAGGTTGAAAACAAGATGGTTACATAGGGGTAGGAACAGGTTGAAAACAAGATGGTTACATAGGGGTAGGAACAGGTTGAAAACAAGATGGTTACATAGGGGTAGGAACAGGTTGAAAACAAGATGGTTACATAGGGCTCATACCACTAATTCATTTTTTGTGTGCTGATTTTATGATTATGGTTAGAGCAAAATTTGAGGGCAATAACAATGGGTGTTTTATGACAATTTTCTCAAGATAAGTGTCCCACCTTAATCAACACTCTTGCATCAGTTTGGCATGGTATATGAAAGAAAAATGTATTCAAGTGCAAACTAAGAATTTGAATAATATAAAATAAAAGCATTAATCAAAATCTCAAGAAAAAAAAGAAAGAAAAAAAATAGAATTATATTCTAACCAATGGTGGTATATTCAAAAACCTCCAGATTTGAGACCTGTTCAAACAGATATTAGTGGTTTGATACTGACAAGAGGAAATGATAAAGTCATGTATGATTAACACTGCAATTTGTACAGCGACAAAGATGTTTATGATGATACTGAAGGGCAGTATTTATTTGCATCGTTATATTCTTGGAATTCCATTTGACTAAATGGTTTCAAGTACAGTTCTTGGAATTCCATTTGACTGTATGATTTCAAGTACAGTTCCTGTGCAAAAAGAACCTGACTACCCTTCAGTTTAAAATTTAAAGCAGCCATAGTTCTAACTAATACTTACTGAAACTATCAGTGTGTTGTTAGCGTAAGCAAATGAGAGATATTGTGGGTCCAGGGCTAGCTGCGCTCTGTCTATGTCTGGTATACCAAACTTTTTGTAGTATCTGAAATATATAAGAAAAATGATTTGTGATATTCAGATGTAGTGAAAACTCTTAAATACTCTGGAGGTTTGAATTTTCCAAACAAACAATAGATTTGGACGATCAATAATTATGGCATTATGTACTAAGTTGTAAGTACAAAGTACAAAGACATGAGATAACAGCTCTTTAAGTTACTGTTTGTTTGTCAAATTTGAACCTTTAGCAATACAAACAGCATTCTGACTTGGTACACATACATATCTAACATCATTTGTATCTGTTCTATACTTATTTTTCTTCAACTCAACTAATTAAGTTTTATATTTGCTAAATGTACAGTGTATCAAAGTTTTCTAATTTTACTATCATTAAAAGACACCAACAGTGAATCACTCACTTTTTATTTGTGGTACGTATGCTGATGTGCTGCTGATCATCATCGATGCTGACACTATAAGTCTCTTTTGGATATGGAAGGTTGCGTACTCGCCACTGGAATGCTGTTTTTGTGTCTTTCCTGGTAAATATTGGCTGAAAATGAAAGTCTCATTTTCATGTGGTGGACATTATTTTCATGCAAAAATTGTAGAAAGAAGAAAGAAATAACAGACTAACAGACCAACTTTTGTTTTCACTAAACAACAACATTAAAACAGAAAATTTCTGTCAAAAAAGATATAGAAAACATTGATGCAATGGTCTTTAACATCCTTCTGACAAAATAATAATAAAGACATTGCAAATAAGTTGTATGAAATTACCTGTACTAAAAGCAATGGAGAGAAACTGTTTATGCACCTAAAGTCTGAAAATCAAACGACATAGCATCAGCAGCAGCTTTTCTTCATTTTTTTTGCTTAATGTTACTACATTTCCAGGCAAATTCATTTCTTGGAATCAAAGTTGGAACTCCAGCACACATTTCTTTAAAAAAATTGCAGATGCAAATGAGGATATTTTGCCAAGCTTGTGTGGAGTTAAGTTGGGGAAAGTAAGCATTTACTGCTCTTACTTTTCATTGAGATCACCTAATCTGCCAGAGTAACCTTGTGTACCACCCTCAGAAATTCATATCAATCAATTTGTACACATGCATACACACTTTGATGCATATTACACATTCTGGCATGTCATCACAATGGAAAATTACAGATGTATATGTACTCTGATCATATTACACATTCTGGCATGTCATCACAATGGAAAATTACAGATGTATATGTACTCTGATCATATTACACATTCTGGCATGTCACCACAAATGAAAATGACACATGTATACACACTCCGATCATAATAACAGTGGCACCAGTCAAGCAATACATTATCCCAGCTTTGTGATGTTCTCCATTATATCTAATTTCAATAACAGTGGCACCAGTCAAGCAATACATTATTCCAGATTTGTGATGTTCTCAATTATATCTAATTTCAATAACAGTGGCACAACTAAAGGCAACAGATTATCCCAGCTTTATTTGAAGGAAGATACAGATCCTTTTGTTCTTTACCATAGTGGCAAACTCAGAGGGTAATTGCTTCCAAAGTTGCCCAGTGAAGGAGGTTCCAAACCTCCATGCAGAGAGAAGGTGCATGTGTGCCTCCTTGTCTCCTAAGGTATGCCACCACCACTGTCTGTGAGGAAATTCATCCCCACATAGACAAAATCTAAAGATGAAGTGAGCTATGATTTCTCTAGATTTGGCAGAAGACCCAGCCTGGTCAATATGGATGAACAGTGAGACAGATCTAGTCTGAGGGACTTTAGCTGGCCATTGTGGATCAACCAGTCATCAAAATATTGGATGATTGAGATACCTAGTGACCTTAAATGGGATGCAACTACTCTCATGACCCTGGTAAAAACTCTGGGTGCGGAGGCTAGGCTGAATGGCAGAGCTCAAAATTGAAAGACCTCCCTATCTAAGCAAAACCAGAGGTACTTGAATGTACACATCCTGAAGATCGATGGAGACCACCCATTTACCAGGTCTTATGGAATTCCTAACTGAGGCTGTGGTCTCCATCTTGAATGGTTCCTCCAGCAGAAATCTGTTTTGGGAGAAAAGGTTGATAATAAGATGGGACTTTCCTACTTTCTTGGGAACCAGGAAAATCCGGGAGTAGAAAGTCAGAGATTGGTCGTTTAACACCCTCTCTACTGCACCCTTCTGAAGAAGGGAGTAAACCTCTTCCTTTAAGTGCACCAAATTTAACTGGTGGAAGAAAATGGGGGACCTTACTAGAAGAGGGAGACCCTGAAGCCAAAGCCAGTAGCCATCTTTTATGATAGAAAGGACCCAGCCATCGACCATTACACCAGACCAAGCCTCCGAAAAGAGGTTTAGTCTGGCTCCAATGGGAACAAATAGAAGAGGTACACTGCATGAGAAGGAGAGAATCCCAAGACTGTCCACCCTTGTCTTTAGGAAAGGGGAGGAGCCTGCAAACTACCTACCTAGGCCTTTGTGGCACACCCTTTTAAGGCCTGACAAGCAAGGAGGAGCTCTGAAATGGAGTTGTTGCTTTGATTGTGGCTGCGCAACTTTAAAGAATTTAGCCAGTGGACCTTGAGGGTGGTCCGGTAACTCCTCTTGCGAAGCTAATGGACTGTTCTTAGCAGTGGACTCGGCAGGTGGGTGAGGGTGACTCTCCACCCGCCTAGAGCATTTGGGGGAAGAAGGTCTATCCCCCTCCCTCTTTTTTGACCCGACAGCCATGACCTCACTACCATGCATCCAAGGTCCAGAAGTCCATGGCCACATGTAGGGAAAGGGCCAATTGCTTCCCTGCGGCAGAAGGCCCCACATCCCGTAGGGATTTAGTGGGATAATAGGGAAGGAGGCAATGCCAATCCGATTCCCTTCCATAATCTGGCATCTGCAAGCTGATTTCCAGTCCCTCGTTGGATGAAACAGCAGTTTGGAGAGAGGGGGTACTCAGCCCAATCCCTATCCCTGTACCACAATGGCTCCAATGACTGGTGCCCAGTCAATGGTGCCTAGTCACCAGCCAAAGACCATTCAGGTGACTTAGATCTGTAGGAAGACCCTTCCCCAGATCTGATAGACTTAGATCTGGGCTCGTGCCTTACCGGGGGGATCAATTCCATCGCTGACAATGGGCCCCAGGGACTGAAAGGATGCTGCTCTCCCTTACAGATGTGTGTGTGTGTGACTCACTTTCATCCTGCTCCAAGCTGTGGGTGAGTAAAGGCTGCTGCTCTTCTCTCATGGGAGGCCATGACTCACTCTCTGCCCTTCTGGACGAAAGAGGGTGCTGCTCCTCCCTGAGGGGAAGGCATGACTCACTCTCTGTCCTAGTGGAAATGAGAGGGTGCTGCTCCTCCACCCATTGATAACCTCCCTTGGGAGGGGACACACTAACCCTAAGAGTATTCAAAGAGACTTGGGTAATCCTTCTCCGAGACCCAAGGGACTCAAGAGAACGAGAACCCTGAAAATTCTTCAGAAGACGAGGAAGGAACCTTCTTCCTCGCTTTATTGGTACATCTACACAGTGTCCCTTGAGCTTTGGATCCTAGGTGCAAAACTGCATTAGAGATTGAATGGTGCTGTTGTTCAACCTACTGAAATAATCATGTTTTGAATTTTATATATGGAGTAAAAATCTGACTTCAAAGAAACATTGCCACTTATCACTAACTTTAAACACGTATCTGTTTGATGTACTTAACTTTAGACAAATTGGGTTCTTCCACTTAGTGTACTTTACATATGCAAATTAGCCTAATGATCTCTCCCTCAGCAGTGCTCAATGGATTTGACAGAACACATCACCCAAGCTATTGTAAGCCAATTCAGCAAATCTCTGAAAGGTGTCTGTTTATCTCTGACTGCCTTACCTTTAAATTGTCTCTAAAACAGCTGTATAAACTGCCCCAAGGATAGTTTTACATGTGCTTTGAGCAAGACTGTTTACTGTTTATACATACCACAGATTACGGGCATATATCATTGTGATCAAGAAATGTACATTTTTTGTCTGGTTTTTTTTGGTGGGAAAATATTTTTTTCACTAAGATTGCTGAAAATCGTGTTTTTCGAAACACAACTGTGTCGGAGGATTTGGGAGTCTAAAATCGTGTTTTTCAAGTGACACATGTTATGGCATGTATGTAGGTTTTGCCATTTTATTACATTGGGCTGAATAGGGTATGTTATGCCATCTGGTACGGAAAATGATAAAATCACTGTAATATTATTATTTCAATATTTGTAATGTTAACATAATATAAAATAAACAGAGAATCATTGTCTTCTTTGTGCTTTGTGAATTTAAAAATGAAATTAATAAATGTCATTGTCAATGAAAATTTCCATTTGTTTGTTACATTCTTGTAATTGGATTCAATAAATTACTACTCTACAATTATATGATTGCAATGAAAATCAGAATCCAAAGGAGGGGGAACATAGTATTATCCATGGTTGTACATGAAATTTTACAATATTGTTTACACCTTTATGATTTATATTTTATCTTGTGCTTGATTTTACATTTATTTAAAAGGGTTTATCTTCCTAAATATTTTTGCAATTCCTTGATACATTTTTCAAACTTTGCCTTTAGTTGGCACTATATAGCCACTATTGTGCTGAGGTGCCATAAAATGCTACATACATACATACATACATACATACATACATACATACATACATACATACATACATACATACATACATACATACATACATACATACATACATACATACATACATACATACATACATACATACATACATACATACATACATACATACATACATACATACATACATACATACATACATACATACATACATACATACATACATACATACATACATACATACATACATACATACATACATACATACATACATACATACATACATACATACATACATACATACATACATACATACATACATACATACATACATACATACATACATACATACATACATACATACATACATACATACATACATACATACATACATACATACATACATACATACATACATACATACATACATACATACATACATACATACATACATACATACATACATACATACATACATACATACATACATACATACATACATACATACATACATACATACATACATACATACATACATACATACATACATACATACATACATACATACATACATACATACATACATACATACATACATTCATATTCATGTCACCTCACATCTGTCATTAAATTCTTTTCCACTCCAATAACTTTTGAATGATGTCCTGGATTGAAATAAAATTCTGGTATGAGATTTTACATAATGAAGAACAAAGTAAAGCTCGATTTTCACCATTTTCTGGCAATATTTTAGAGAGTTATGGCCCCTGTCTAACTTAGAAGTTTGCACTTTAGTTTCTGCTCAATAACCTTTCATTGAATTCATAACTGAATCTATATTTGGAAGTTTTACATTAGACTTAGGTCTAAGTCCATTTTAACTGTTCTCCTGCAAACTTGTTATGCCACCTGTTTGACTTAGAACTTTGGATTTCTGATCTTCATTGTACATCCTACAATAGTACAGTAATTTATTGAACCCAGTTATAAGACCATCATAGACAAATGAAAAGGTTCATCGAGAATGACATTTAGTAATTTCATTTTTTTTTCATTTAGAAAGCATGAAAAAGGTGATTCACTCTGAATTTTATATTATTTCTTCTAAATAAAATGTGATTCATCAAATAATAATTATATAATATTTTACAGATAAATAATGTAGTCTAACAATAGATATTCATCAATTTTATCACTACTATCAAAATACCCATTGTGTGGTCAACACTATTCTCACTGACTTGGACTCTATCATGGTGAAGCCATGTTCAATATATGACATTGTGAGGTACACATTATTGTCATCGACTTGGACTCTATCCTGGTGAAGCCATATTCAATATATGACATTGTGTGGTACACATTATTGTCATTGACTTGGACTCAATCCAGGTGAAGTCTTATTCAATATATGACATTGTGTGGTACACATTATTGTCATTGACTTGGACTCTATCCTGGTGAAGCCATATTCAATATATGACATTATGTGGTAGACATTATTCTTTGACTTGGACTCTATCCTGGTGAAGCCATATTCAATATGACATTGTGTGGTACACATTATTCTCATTGACTTGGACTCCAATATAAATTCGCTAGTTTTCACCTTATAAAAAAAAAATGGGACAAATATTCAAATTTTATCAATTCTGATTTTAAAAAATATCAAGAGTTTTAATTTAAGAACAAAATATTCATTTTTTCACAGTAATTCTCCATGTTTGAAGTTTTAAAGGATTCAAATTTTTAAAGGTTGTACTGTACTTAAATTTGAAGACAGGGGAAGGAGATTCTATTGCTTCCACAGGCGGATCACTGTTTCTTTGGGCTTTAACTTATTGCTTGTAGCAACCACAAATCCACAAAAATGGTGAATTCCTACATAAAAGTTCACTGGATGGCCCTAGTGTTGGCATGTAAGTTCTCTTGATGGGCCAAGTGTTGGCATGTAAGAACTCTTGATGGCCCATGTGTTGGCATGTAGGTACTCTTAATGGGCCAGGTGTTAGCATGTAAGAACTCTTGATGGGCCAAGTGTTGGCATGTAAGAACTCTTGATGGCCCAAGTGTTGGCATGTAGGTGCTCTTGATGGGCCAGGTGTTAGCAAGTACTCCTAATAGCCCTAGTGTTGACATGTAAGTACTCCTGATGGCCCTAGTGTTGCATGTAAGTTCTCTTGAAGGACCAAATGTTGGCATGTAAGTACTCCTAATAGCCATAGTGTTGGCATGTAAGTACTCCTGATGGCCCTAGTGTTGGCATGTAAGTTCTCTTGATGGCCCAAGTGTTGGCATGTAAGTACTCCTGATGGCCCAAGTGTTGGCATGTAAGTACTCCTGATAGCCCTAGTGTTGGCATGCAAGTACTCCTGATGACCCAAGTGTTGGCATGTAAGTACTCCTGATAGCCCTAGTGTTGGCATGAGTTGATTTCTGAAGCAAACAGAACCTGAAAACCTTAAAGAAACAACTCATCTAGGAAGACAGCCATAAATTGTGTACATGCTGTTACTGGGGATTAAAGCAAGGACCACAGTGGTGTAAAGCAAGCATATACATGTACTTTGATATATTATGCATCATCATCCTTGAGGTTCACAATTAAGTAATGATACTATAACTGAATTACATTGCTTGAGGTTCACAATCAAGTAATGATGCTATAACTGAATTACATTGCTTGAGGTTCACAATCAAGTAATGATGCTATAACTGAATTACATTGCTTGAGGTTCACAATCAAGTAATGATGCTATAACTGAATTACATTGCTTGAGGTTCACAATCAAGTAATGATGCTATAACTGAATTACATTGCTTGAGGTTCACAATCAAGTAATGATGCTATAACTGAATTACATTGCTTGAGGTTCACAATCAAGTAATGATGCTATAACTGAATTACATTGCTTGAGGTTCACAATCAAGTAATGATGCTATAACTGAATTACATTGCTTGAGGTTCACAATCAAGTAATGATGCTATAACTGAATTACATTGCTTGTGGTTCACAATCAAGTAATGATGCTATAACTGAATTACATTGCTTGAGGTTCACAATCAAGTAATGATGCTATAACTGAATTACATTGCTTGAGGTTCACAATCAAGTAATGATGCTATAACTGAATTACATTGCTTGTGGTTTCCATCAATCCTTCTGACTCCAGATTTCTAAGCATCAGTTCCTCACCCACTTCAAACTCCCACTTCCCAATACCTCCTATTGTCCCTTTTCTTCGCCATTTACGGACTGCAAAATAAAATATGTAGAGATAAATTTACTGATTCAGAAGTTCTACTATATTATATAATTATCATTGATTTTGACATGTATATTTACTCTGACATATACAGTCATATATTTGCTCTGATATGCATAGCTGCATATTTAATCTGACATGTACAGCTGGATATTTACTCTGACATGTACAGCTGGATATTTACTCTGACATGTACAGCTGGATATTTCCTATGCTATGTTCAGCTATATTTTTCTCTTATATATGCAGCTGTATATTTGTTCTGACTGATACAGCTGTATATTTGTTCTGACTGGTACAGCTGTATATTTGTTCTGACTGGTACAGCTGTATATTTGTTCTGACTGGTACAGCTGTATATTGCTCTGGCATGTACAACTTTATATAAGAATATGTTTGAAAATTTTAATGTGAAACATACAGATATACACTTTAATCTATGCTAAATATTCAGTTTTATCGTTTAACATTTTTATGAAGATTCAATGTACAGACACTAAGAAACATTTCTAACATGTAGTTTTTATGGGAGGTAAAACTAATTGTAATCATGCAATACTTACCTGTTGCTATTGCATAGCTGCTACTTTTCTGGGTGGAAAATACCCCGACCGTATGACAAGAATTCATCCTCCCATTAGGGTGAACCAGAAGATTCCAGAACACTGGATCGCCCCTGGGACACCCCACACACACTGCCCATGCGCTTTACTGCCAATCATTCTTTTCCAAGGGAGCAGCCTAACTTAGTGGGACATCAGTGCGGGGGAGGGAGGAGAGAATAAAAACAAACACAATAAATACTCACCCTCACTGCAGTGTAGGAGACTACTGCGGGATGGAAACTGTATTGGCCACTTTCTGAGAGACGACGATTGGGACCAAGGAGAAAATGTCTTCACTTTCGTGAGTTAACGAGCAAAGGTAAAAGGAGGAGAAAGTGGTATGAGAGCACCAAAATGCAGCTTTCATCACATCCTCCAAAGACGAATGAGTTAGACAGACCCATGAGGCAGCATAGGTTCGAACCTCATGGGCTTTAATTTTCATAAGGCACTAGTAAGCCCTCTTGATAGTTAATACAATCCACCTAGAAATGGTGGAAGCTGAAATATCAATTCAAGCTTTAATGAGGAGGAAAAGACTTTTCTTAGCCTTCCTTCTCCCTTTAAAGGCTGCCAAATAAAAATGTAAAGCCATAACTGGACACAAAAGTCTATCTTGATCATCCCCAGCACAGATATGGCTGAGACTGGGGATCTCAATCAGAAGTGGAGCAACCGATGGATGCTGTTTTTTTTGCTAAAAAACCTGTTTGGCAAAGGAGAGAAACTGACTCATAATTCCCACTGAACCTGATACAGCCCTGCTCTATGGATAGGGCATGAAGCTCTCTCCTTCATCTAGCAGACACTAAGGCGAGCAAGAAAACCATCTTGAGGGTAAGGTTCTTGAAGCAAGCTTCACCTAAAGGTTCATAGTGGGGTTTTATTAAGAGACTGCAAGACTCAAGAAAGAGTCCATTTAGGCATCAGAGAGCAAGACATTAGTCTTTGCAGCTCGTAATACCTGATCAGGTCTGCTAAGTGAAAATCTGATCTGATGGCCACGCCTTTTGAAATTTGAGAGTGTTGGAAAGGGCTGCTCGATAGCCCTTAATAGTAGAAACCGAGCATTGTTTCTCTTCAAAAAGGAAGAGAAGAAAATCAGTGACTGCACTCATAGAGGGACAGCTAGTATTGACATGTTTTCTACCACACCAATCACAAAATATTCTCCATTTGGCATCATATACCCTAGATGTCGATCTTCTCCTGGACTGAATGATGCAGAGAGGTCATTTGAGATGAGTCAAGTGTAAAGGTGGAGAATCTGTGGGCTGTTGTATAGGAGAGAGCCCCTGTGCTGCGACAGGAGGTCCCTCCTCTGTGGTAAGGTCCTGGATGGTCCACCAGCAGATTGAGAAAATTGTTGAACCATGATTGCTGGGGCCGCTGAGGGTCGATCAAAACAAGCTGAGCAGTGTAGTGCCTGACTTCATGTAGAACCTGTAGTATCATCCTGAAAGGTGGAAAGGTGTAAGCAAACAGACTATCCCACTTCTTATTGCCTGGAATGTGGCAAACTTGGAGAGTAATTTCTTCTGAAGTTGCCCAGCGAAGGAGGTTTCAAACCTCCACACAGAGAGAAGGTGCATATGTGCCTCCTTGTCTCTTGCGGTATGCCACCACCGATGTGTTGTCAGAGGAGACCATCACGCAGTGACCTCTTATTCGGTGGACGCACCCCTGAAGGGTTAAGAACGCTGCTCTATTTCCAAATTGTTGATATGGAGGACAGATTCTTCCTGGGACCATGAACTCTGAAGAATTGGTCGTTCTGGCTATAGATGAATGCCCCACCCTGAATCTGATACCTCTGTGATCAGGTAGGAGTGGGGTCCAGGGGTGGGGGTGGGGTGCATGGGGACTCTGGCCAGAAACTGGTACCAATTTGTCCTATAAATAAGATGATGGTGGAAAACCTGATGCACATAAATCAGAGCATTCAAAGGGTCCCTGTGAAGTTTCCACACTGCCAAAAGAAGCAACTGAAGAGGACACAAGTGCAGTCTTCCTAGGGGAACCAAGTCCACTGCAGAGTTCAAGGTCCCCAGCAGTAAGAGAAAAAGACTAGCTGATAACATGGTCTTTACTTTCAGCACCTCCAACAGGGACAGGATCTTGTCTACTCTGTCTTGAGGGACATGGACTAATCCTCTGTTTGTGAGGAAATTCATGCCCATGTAGACAAAATCTTGAGATGAAGTGAGCTCTGATTTCTCTAGGTTTGGCAGAAGACCCAGCCTGGTCATTATGGACGAACAGCAAGACAGATCTAGTCTGAGGGACTCTAGCTGGCCATTGTGGATCAACCAGTCGTTGAAATATTGGAGGATTGAGATACCTAGTGACCTTAAATGAGATGCAACTACTCACATGACCTTGGTAAAAGCTCTGGGTGCGGAGGCTAGGCGAACAGCAGAGCTAAAAATTGGAAGACATCCCCATCTAAGCAAAACCAGAGGTACTTCCTGTGTCGAGGAAAGATAGAGATGTGAAGATACACATCTTGAAGATTGATGGAAACCACCCAATCACCAGGTCTTATAGCATTCCTGACTGAGGTTGTTGTCTCCATCTTGAATGGTTCCTCCAGCAGAAATCTGTTTACGGAGGAAAGGTTGATATTTAAACAGGACTTTCCCCCTTTCTTGGGAACCAGGAAAATGCAGGAGTAGAAGGCCAGAGATTGGTCGTTTAACACCCTCGCTACTGCACCCTTCTGAAGAAAGACGTAAACCTCTTCCTTTAAGTGCACCAAATTTAACTGGTGGAAGAAAATGGGGGACCTTACTAGAGAAGGGAGATCCCAAAACCAAAGATGGTAAATATCTTTTATGATAGAAAGGACCCAGCCATCGATCCTGTCAGGATGATTTCGCTTCTTGGGGAAGGCAGCCCTCTTAGTGTGTTCTAGTAAGACCTTGGATGTGTCCAGAGCAACATCCCTGCGGAGGTAGAGAAGCTCCACTGACAAGGCCATGGACAAGGACAATGCATGCCTAGAAGTTTTTGCCTCTTTTCCAACAAACGATGAAGAGCCATTGGTGACAGAGATTCCTCTTTCAGCAGACTGAACGAGGCTCCAGAAAAGAGGTCAGCATGCAAGACTATGGTTACTAGTGATAGCAGAGTTTTCACTGGAAGGCAACCCCAGGTTCCCGTAGAAATGCCCACTTGAGTCACATCAGCATCCAAAGTGGGTGGTTTAGTGGGCCAGGAAGGGGTATGAACCTTATATGCAGAAACAGCTACCAAGGATCACAACATACGGGGAGGGGGGGATACAGACCACCCCCTACATTGTCTAGCAAAGTCTTGACCCTTGATAAACTTTCAAGAGAGCTCCTTAATTGTAACTGAGTGAGGAAGTAACAAGAAATCTGGTCAAAAGTTTGCCCCAGAAAGTTTCTCCAAAGTGGAAAGAATTTTAGAGTCACTAGAACTTGAAGGTTTGGGACACAGGTCACCATTTACTGCTTTATCTAAAGACCAGCTCTCCTCCTCCTCTGCCACCTTAACCAATAGGTGACAGAAGGCAGGGAACCCGAAGGGAGGGGTACCACATTGGCCTGTTCTGTATCAAACTCATAAACATCAATGTGGACAGAAAGGATGTCTTTGTCCCACTCTCTCCTGGGAGGCAGGACTAATGTCTCTCTGTTGTGGGTGAGATTTGGGGGGAAGAGGAACTTGAACTGGTAACTCCTCTCGTGGAGCTAACAGACTGTTCTTACCAGTGGACTCAGCAGGTAGGTGAGGGCGAATATCCACCCACCTAGAGCATTTGGGCGAAAAAAATCTATCCTCCTCCCTTTTTTTTGATCCAACTTCATAAGATGATGTAGGTCCAAGGTCTGCAGCCACGACCTCACTACCATGCAGTCAAGGTCCAGAAGTCCATGGCCACATGTAGGGAAAGGGCCATCACTTCCCTGTGGCGGAAGACCCCACATCCCATAGGGATTTAGAGGGATAATAGGGAAGGGGGATGCCAATCCAATCCCCTTCCATAATCTGTCATCTGTAAGCCGATACCCAGTACTTTGTGGGATGAAATGGCAGTCTGGATAGACGGGGGTACTTGGCATGATCCTTATCTCTGTACCATAGGGACTCCAATAACCAGTACCCTGTCAATGGGGCTCCAATAACCAGTACCTGTCAATGGGGCTCCAATAACCAGTACCCTGTCAATGGGGCTCCAATAACCAGTACCCTGTCAATGGGGCTCCAATAACCAGTACCCTGTCAATGGGGCTCCAATAACCGGTACCCTGTCAATGGGGCTCCAATAACCGGTACCCTGTCAATGGGGCTCCAATAACCAGTACATGTCAATGGGGCCACCAATAACCAGTACCCTGTCAATGGGGCTCCAATAACCAGTACCCTGTCAATGGTGCACAGTCACCAGGCATAGACTGGTCAGGTGACTCAGATCTGTAGGAAGACCCTTCCCCAGATCTGATTGACTCAGATCTGAGCTCTCTCCTTACCAGGGGGGCATAATCCCATCTATGTCAATGGGCCCTAAGAACTGAGGGGGTGCGACACTTTCAGCCTGCACCGAGCTGTGGGCATGTAGAAGGTGCTGCTCCCCCTCATGGTGGGGTCATTACTCACTCTCTGCCCTTCTGGACTAAAGAGGGTGCTGCTCCTTCTTCATATGAGGGCACAACTCGCTCTCTGTCCTAGTGGAAAAGAGATACTGCTTCTCCCTTCGGGAGAGTGCAACTCATTCTCTGCTCTCACTAAATGGGGAGGGTAATACTCCTCCTTAATGGGAGGGTGCAAGTCACTCTCCACCTGTTTATAACCTCCCTTGGGATGGAGCCCACCAACCCTAAGAGTCTATGAAGAGACTTGTGTAATCCTTCTCTGAGACCCAAGGAGTCAGAAAATGAGAACCCCAAGAATTCATAAGAAGAAGAGGACGATACCTTCTTCCTAGCTTTAAAGGTATGTCTACGCTCGTTGAGATTCCAGACTTTGTCCAATCTTAGGCTGCAGAAGGGACAACCATCTGTTCTCTCGCAGACTGTACAAGATAAGCAAGTGGGGGGGGGTCCCAGGGAGATTTCCTCTGACCACACCTACCCACACCCCGCTTAGACATTGTTCCTGTAAGAGAAATCTGAAAAGAAGACTTTTATACAAAAAACTTCTATGCAACTAAAAGTAAATGCAAGGTAATGTGTGGACTAAGTCTATGCTAATATTTTGATAATTTCAGCAAGAAGTCACCTTGCTTGGGTGTTTCACAATGTTTAAATGCGAAAAAGGGAGCAATGCTAAGCTCAGTACAGAAAAATACAAGATAATCAAGTCAACCAGGCTTAAATGAAAGCTAGGGACAACTAAATTAGCCAAAAACCAGTAGGTATGATTGCTAATAAAAATAGTAAAAATCAAGGAAAGCTATCCAAAACTATGATTGAAAAGAACCTGTGTTCGATAACTGAGCACATGATATGAAGGTAAAAGGTGTGACCAAGTTTAAAAATAGCACAATTCACAATATAGGTAATGACATCTTATGACAATATAAAACCACACTCATGACTACAGAAAGGCCTGCTATGTCTTATGACAATATAACACCAAACTCATGACTTTATTGAAAGGCCTTCTTCATACATGTATTTTGCCAATATAACACCACACGCATGACTGCACAGAAAGGCCTGTTATGTATTATGCCAATAAAACACCATACTCATGACTGTACAGAAAGACCTACTATATCTTATGCCAATATAACACCACACTCATGACTGTACAGAAAGGCCTGCTATGTATAATGCCAATATAACACCACACTCATGACTGTACAGAAAGGAGGTGCCCCAGATGGCTGAGTGGTCTAAGGCACTCGCCTTTACAGATCACTGAAATCTCACCTCTGTCAGCGTGGGTTAGAGTCTCGGGCTCGGCCAAAGTGGGTATATGAGAAAGCTTGCCAGTAGCTTCCCGTGGGTCGGTGGTTCTTCCGGGGGTTTTTCCAGGTTCTTCCTTCACCAAATATACTGGTCGCCATGTATAGCCTAATATGTGCTGAAAAATGGCGTTAAACCATAACAACAACAACTGTACAGAAAGGCATGCTATGTATCATGCCAATATAACACCACACTCATGACTGTACAGAAAGGTCTGTGACATCTTATGACAAGATAACACCACACTCATGACTGTACAGAAAGGCCAGCTACATCTTATGACAATGTAACACCACACTCATGACTTTAGAGAAAGGCCTGCTGCCTCTTATGACAACACACCACCATAGTCATGTCTGTGCAGAAAGGCCTGCTGAGTATTATGCCAATATAACACGACACTCATGAATGTACAGAAAGGCCTGCTGAGTATTATGCCAATATAACATGACACTCATGAATGTACAGAAAGGCCTGCTAAGTATTATGACAATATAACACCACACTCATGTCTGTACATAAAGGCCTGCTATATATTATTCCAATATAACACTACACTCATGACTGTACATAAAGGCCTGCTACATGTTATGCCAATATAACACCACACTTGTGACTATACAGAAAGGCCTGCTATGTATTATGCCAATAAAACACCACACTCACAACTGTACAGAAAGACCTGCTAAAAATTATGGCAATATAACACCACACTCATGAAATTAAAGAAAGGTCTGCTACGTATTATGACAATACAACACCACACTCATGACTGTACAGAGAGACCTGCTACATCTTATGACAATACAACACCACACTCATGACTATACAAAAAGGCCTGCTACATATTATGCCAATATAACGCAACAATCATGACCGTAGAGAAAGGCCTGCTATGTCTTATGACAATATAACACCACACTTACCAACAAGTTCATCGTTCTTAAGATCATACTCTTCTGCCAACTCAGTCCCATCTGAAAATGTGAAATGAATCTTTCTTCTCCCTATAAAGTTTAAAAAACAAGACAAAAATTATAAGTCAATTATTAGTAAAGGTTAACAAAGAAGCTAATATTTGGTTTTTAAAAAAATTTAAAACATAAAGTCAAACCTCAGAAGACTAAAAGCCCTTGAGACCAAATTAAAATTTAGTTTTGAGGGTTTTTTCAGAGTTAATTTTATTCAAAGGAAATTTAATACCAGAAAAAATATTTAGGTTTAAAGCAGTTTACTGAGTTGGAGAGTGGCCAATTAGGGAAACCCATCTGCAGAGAAGGCTGGGTTTAAGAGTGGCCAGATTAGGTAAACCAGTATGTAAAGGAAGCCGGGCTAAAGAGTAAACAGACCAGGGAAACCCATCTGGGGTAGATAGTGGCCATATTAGGGAAACCTGTCTGCAGAGGAAGCTGGGTTAGAGAGTGGCCAAATTAGGGAAACCCATCTGCAGAGGAAACCGGGTTGAAGTGTGGCCAGACTAGGGAAGACAATCTGCAGAAGTAGCTGGATTAGAGAGTGGCCAGATTAGTGAAACCCATCTGCAGAAGAAGCTGGGTTAGAGAGTGGCCAGATTAGGGAAACCAATCTGCTGAGGAAGCTAGGTTACAGAGTGGCAATATTAGGGAATCCAGTCTACAGTGAAAGCTGGGTTGCTGAGCTATCAGATTAGGGTAACCAGTCTACACAGGAAGCTAGGTTACAGAGTGGTCAGATTAGGGAAATCAGTCTTCAGAGCAAGCTGGGTTAGAGAGTGACCAGATTAGGGAATCCGGTCTACAGTGGAAGCTGGGTTGCAGAGCTGTCAGATTAGGGTAACCATTCTACACAGGAAGCTGGGTTACAGAGTGGCCAGATTAGAGAAACCAGTCTGCAGAAGCTAGGTTACAGAGTGGCTAGATTATGTAAGTTCCACTATATACAGTGAACATTATAAATAACACTGTATGTAATGCTACATGTATATGCATATATGCTACATAAATTATGTACCATAGGTAACACTACTGTGTATGTAAAGCTTTATGTATATACATATATGCCACATAAATTATGTACCATTGGCAACACTACTGTGTATGTAAAGCTTTATGTATATACATATATGCCACATAAATTATGTACCATAGGTAACACTACTGTGTATGTAAAGCTTTATGTATCTACATATATGCCACATAAATTATGTACCATAGGTAACACTACTGTGTATGTAAAGCTTTATGTATATACATATATGCCACATAAATTATGTACCATAGGTAACACTTCTAGGTATGAAATGCTATATACATATATGCTACATAAATTGTACATCATAGGCAACACTATTGGGTATGTAATGCTACATGTACATACATATATGCTACATAAATTATGTACATTAGGTAACACTACTGGACTTTAAAAATAGTGTGCAATAATACAAGTATCCAACACTGCAAGAAACATGGAATTAGATGCAAATGATTGAGTTTATATGAACACAGGCATTGAATGACATTAAATATCAATATATATATATATATATATATATATATATATATATATATATATATATATATATATATATATATATATAATGTGATATATGTGTGTGTTTGTGTGTGTGTGAACAGAAGCACTGAATGACATTAAATATCAATAAAACTATAATAATAAGCATCCAGAAAAATCTATTATAAATGAAAAATTAATCATGCTTCATTCCTCTGCAACATCAGTAAGAATATTTTAAGAAAAAGAACTCGCGATGTATCTCTCACTTTGTCCTTTTTCTATGGAGATTATATATTCCTGTTTTTGTAATTCACTGATGAATTGCAAAGGTCTTTGCTTATTCACAGAATGTTCTGGAAACTCCTGCAGTTTAATCAAAAACCTGATAATATCAAAGTCATAAATGGTGTACACTACTGTCAATGTTTTTAATTATTCATTTATTGTTAATTAATATGTGCAACGGTATATTTGTACAAAATTTCATCTTTTTGAATGCATACATGAGTGAATTTAGTTCATCAATTTGTATTTTTTTGAAGCAATACATAAGGCACACCGGACAGTTTTTACATCCAGGTATTTTGAGGTGACCATTCAGCTAACATGAAAACTTGGTCTTTTTGCATCATAAGATCATCAAGTTTAGACTTCATTTTGAAGTACATGTACTGACCATATTATATACTTCTACATCAACATATTTTACAATTACTCAGTGGAAATGACAGTATGCACAATAGTAAAACAAAAGGAGTCAGTGAAAAACACAGTATAGTGAATATATATATACATGTACATTGCTCCCTTGTTTTAATGCACCTGGATAATTCATGAACCCGATTATAATGCAGAGGCAGGTTTGGATCCCATTTTTTTCTAATACTAAAGGAAAAATATTGATTCCTGTTTGCTTAGTATGAAAAACTTCTGATTGAAATTAGTAAATGAAAGCTACATATATTGGTCATTTTTAATTGAAAATGGTAATGAGTGTGCAGAAATTTGCAATCATCATCATTAAATTAGCAAATTTTAATAACAAATCATAGATTTTGTAAGATTTTCAGTAACCAAAATATTTTTTCAATTTAAAGAAGTCTTGTCAAGTGAGATTCGTGTTTTAATTTGATCTTTTAATTTAGTTTCAATGTAATCATCATAAATTGTGATATGCCCTCTTCTATTTGAACATGAAAAGTGCTAATCGCCCATCATGATAATGCCTGCAAGCACTTCAGTGAGAACCCAATTAAGTGCTAACTCAGCGGCTAATCTGGCTATGTTTTGACAAATGTTAAAAACTTAATGGTCCTTTGACATGATGATACAAGCTATTAACAGATCAGTAGCTTCCAGCTGATTGCAAATACACGAAAGATGTCAACATCACAGTAACATACATGTGTAGGTCAGCCTAATTTCTTGCTAAAATCACACACCACAGACAATACCTAAGGTTTTGTCTGTGGCTAATATGTGAATTGTTCTTCACAAATTTGCAGTGATACATTCAAAAAATAACTAGTTCTAATACAACATACATATTTTTGCCTTTATCTTTCTTGTTGGTTGATATTTTTCTTCAGTTTGATATAATATCAACTTTTGTGTGCCAACTGTTTTGACTAGTACAAACGATATGGAGTTGCTCTCAGTCTATGCCATGTGCTATCAACAAAATAGTTTATCGTGACATTTAAAATCACTATCTTAATTATTAACTAGTGAAAATATATTGACGAGTTTGTCTCTGGTGGTTTGTAAGTGTAATTCTAGCTATAAAGCCTTAGTTCATTTGTGTTTGCTTAAAATGGATAGTGCTGTTTTCATACTGAAGCAACTCCGATTTAACCGATGTATGAATTTATAAGTACTTCAGCTACATTTGATTTACATTAAAAGTCTGTCATCAATTTATTAACTTTAATTGAGTTCTTAAGATCAAGTATCCACTAATATTGAAATTAATTATGCGAATATTTGTGTAGGACAAAGGAGATTATATATTAATTCTCATGTATCAATGAAAGTTACCATCAGCACTCACCCCCTCTCCAAACTGTTATGAATGAATGAAGATAGTGTATGCATTAGTACACAGTACCTAAGGTGTGATCTGACCATGCTGATATATGCATTAGCACACAGTACTCAAGGTGTGATCTGACCATACTGATATATGCATTAGCACACAGTACTTAAGGTGTGATCTGACCATGCTGATATACGCATTAGCACACTGTATTTAAAATGTGATCTGACCATGCTGATATATGCATTAGTACACATTACTCAAGGTGTGATCTGACCATGCTGATATATACATTAGCACAAAGTACTCAAGGTGTGATCTGACCATGTTGATATATGCATTAGCACAGAGTACTCAAGGTGTGATCTGACCATGCTGATATATGCATTAGTACACAGTACTTAAGGTATGATCTGACGATGCTGTTATACGCATTAGCGCACTGTACTTAAATTGTGATCTGACCATGCTGATATATGCATTAGCACAGAGTACTCAAGGTGTGATCTGACCATGCTGATATACGCATTAGCACAGAGTACTCAACGTATGATCTGACCATGCTGATATATACATTAGCTTTGGTCTCTTCATTATTTATTTTGAAATTTCTCCTTAAGAAGCCCAGAAAGCTGTTTGCCTTCTTTGTGACTCTGTCTATATGGTTTTCCAGGATAAGTTAGACTGTACATCAACTCCAAGATATTTCATACTTTTGACCTACCGGTATGTAGCTTTTGACACCATTAATCACAAAATTTTACTACATAAATTTTCAGTATATAATGTTACAAAACCCTCATTTTTATGGTTTTCATTCTATCTCAGTAGCAGATAATAAGCTGTGACATGGAGAGGTAAATATCTCTGATTTTAAGGAAATTTACATTGGAGTATAAATTATATGCCCTCTCCTTTTCATTTGATATATCAATGATTTTCCAAATTCTTGAAACATTCTTTAATGTCTATATATGCAGATGATGCATCAGAATATGTTAATGATAAAGATATAAACGTTATTCAGAACAAACTAAATGAAGATTTACAATGTGCTATGAAATGGATATACATGTATGACAAGAAACTTTGCTTGAATTTACAGAAAAATCAGTTAATGCTTATTTGCTCAGCACAATGAGCAGCAAGGGTGATTTTAAATGTTAAAGACATTTTAATAGCTTCATCATCTCTTTTCAACATTCTTAGATGGATACCAATTAAGGATTATATTATTTTTTGAGAAAAACTGTTCTCGCTTTCAAGGCCTTAAATAAATTAACACCTACATATCTTAATGTCTTTAAGCTTGTAAGGAACATTGGCACAAGGAGTACACAGTCAAATAATGACAATGATTTATATATACCAAAAGTTTGGACAGAGTGTTTTAAGAAATCTTTTGCTTACCAGTATCCCCCTAAAAATATATGGAACAGTTTACAGCATGATATTAAACAAGCATCTAATATTTCTTCTTTTAAAAATTATACCTCTGCAAATATTTTAATCAGCAATCCTGATTTTATGACTGCATAACATTTGTATCTGGTATTTGTCATATATCTTTGTGATAAAAGTATGTTGGCCTTGTAAAATTTGCATTAACTTCTGTTATATTTGTATTCTTTTATGCAGTAGATTTTACCTGTAGATTATTACTAATTACATGCAGTGCATTCCTTTAAAGATGGAACCCAGGTGAATTGATTGTTTAACTGTCAGTTGGTCCTGGCTACTTGTTCACCCAAAATACTTACAATAAATTACACAATTGTCATCCTTAACAGAACATGTAATAAACTGTGATTAAATATTGCAGACAAACCATCAATGATGACATAAACGGCTTTGTATATTCATGCATCTACATGATGCTTATAGATGTTTACAATTGTGTCAAGGTGACTTGGCAGTCTCTGTCACTTAGATGCTTAAACAACTATGTTGGTATTACCTCCCTTCATGCTTCATCTGTGAGGAAGTAATGCAATGGTGGTGCTCTACAGTTTCATATTTTCCACAGGGTTAGATTTTTAAAGAAAAAGAATTTCCCAGGTTTTCCTCACTGGTTGTCCTGGCTATTTAAAAAAGACCTTGTATGTCTTAGGTATTATTTAAAGAATTTTGAATTCTCTTTATTTTGGTGTATGATTGATGGGTGTAATTTGGATTATAGAGTATACAGCTTGGTCTTACTTAAGATGTGCACCTATAAAAAAAAAAACGCGAGCTCTGCTTGGTCATTTTCACTTCCTGGACTTCAAAGGTAAATTGTAAAAAAAAAAGAGACGTTAACTTTTGTACTTTTTATATATTTTGTAATTCATTCATTGTACTTTCAGAAGCTGGTATTGCCTACTCTGGCAAACTTCGTTTTCCCTATTTTAATAACTGCTGAAAATAGTGTACTTTGGACTAATTCAGGCTGATTTTTTTGAGCACATGGGAGCGGCCATTTTTGTCAGTTGTATGCTTAGGTCATGTACAATTTCCACAAGTACAATATGTAAAGAAATTTCAGACACAGTACATGAAAATAGCATAGAGGTATGCCAACATTCTCTTTACTGTGTATATTGCAAATTCAAACAACTTCACATTACACCTGTCACTCTCTCAGAAGTACATAATATCTGTAGAGCGCCTCCAATACATGACTACTGAACAACCCACATGAGGTAAGAGACCTGCATTATGCACCTCAATGACTGAGATACAAATGGATCCAAAAAAGAGACAACTCACTATGTCCAGGTGGCTGATTCAGAAACAACCAGGTGAGTTTATACATTAATGACATCTAAAACAATTCAGTTTGAAATTTTAATAAACAGATAATTAGGGAAAAATGACAATCGATGAATCCAACAAGGTTAGATATTTTATCATGGTTTTAAGTCTTAATAAATAAGTAATTTAGATGAAATGACAATTGAGGAAATCCAATACAGAAAGATAGTTTATCATGGTAACTCAAACCTACCTAGCATCAGGGCAAGTAAGATATCTTCAGGATAAAAGGAATCGGTCCAAGCATGCTCTTTTCTTTCTCTTGCCCAACACTTTTTATGTGGTCTTTAATGGGTTGGGGGAGTGACATTGCCTGACCGGACTTACACCCATAGGTGACACTATGCCCATATTTTTTACAAGTATGTACTTGTCTTCAGTTTTTGGTAGTAGGGCACATAGTCCCCCTCTACCGGTACTTTGGTCCATTTACCTTCTACTTCAATTCTTATGGAATGCCCTGTACATGTAATTGGTTTTAATTGCTGGGCCATAATGTTAAATAGCTGCTAGCTAATTATGTCATCCGGAATAAATAAAGGATATTATTATTATTATTATTATTATTAGTTTCTGACACTTCAAGCACAGTACCTTTGAGAAAGTAAGGGTGTCTAATTGGTAAGCAAGACCCAGTAACATGGAGAATACTGCATTTCTATGGATTAATCTATATGCCCCATTGCTTTTCCCACTCAGCTAGTGTGTCAAGGTCTGCTTGGAGAGCTATACAGTCTGCTGTGATTATCGCGTGTCTATAAACAATACAATCATCAGCAAATTATCATGTTCTTCATGAAAGTCCTCCTGGTAGCTTGTTGATAAAAGGTACAAATACCAATGGGCCAAAGACTGTATCTTGTGGGATCCACTTACCACTGGGACTTTGTCTGAAGTTGTAAATTTGACAATGATTTGTTGTGTATGGTTGTAAAGGAAGTACTGTACCTGTCTTATTGTGTACTGTTTCTGTTACCAAATTGGCATAGTTTCCTGAGCAGGCTCTGGTGTGAGATATGAGTGGTCTCTGGTATGAGACATTGGAGAAATCCAGGATGATCATATCTGTCTGTTCATAACTCAAAGTAATGAGTTGAGTCTCGCAGCTTTTTCTGACTCCAAGGCCATGATGACAGTCAGTCAAGATGTGAATCTAAGTGCTTCTTTATGTTACTGACAATGATGTTTTCCAGCATTTTGCAGCATATGCATGGTAGGGATAAAGTGCAGTAGTTACTGTCATCAAACCTTATTCCTTTCTTGAAGGTGGTAGTGACATTTGCATGTTTCCAATCGTCTAAGACCTGTTGTACCTTCATACTAACAATGGTCCCAGGTCATCAATGCATTCTTTGAATATGCAAGTGGGTTTCATGTCTGGGCGTAATGCCTTTTTGCAGGCTGCATCTTCTTAGAAGGTTGTAGACTTCAATCTGTAGTTTACAGCATGGAAGGGAATGGAGTACCATGTGGATCAGGCACATCTGTCTTTTCCTGCCATGTGAATACAGACTGGTACTGCCTGTTATGAGTGTCTGCCTTATGTTTTGCTAAGTTAAAAAAACAACCATTGTCTTTCAAAGGCTAGATGTCAGCAGGGTTCTCCACAGGATTTTGAAAGTTGCAGTCCAGGACTGCTTCCTTGAAAAAAGTTGCAGTCTCAGTACTAAAACTTGCAGTCCCAATAACGATACATTTTTTTTTCCCCTTGCAATAATTTAGAACGTAATGAGCATATTGTTGTGTCACAAATATATATGTCACCAGATTGCTAATGTTCATTAATTGTGAAATAGTTAATAAATTAATGAAGAATTAAGGCAGTTGATAGCCATGATAATTGTATAACAATTCTCAATGCCTTTACCTTGGCCTTCTTAAATTTTGTGTGCAGCTAGAAGGAATCATGGAAGAGATTACACTTTCTTTTCTATATTAATTTATTTTATTAGCTTAAGTCCATTTCAAATCAATACATTTTCCAAGACACATGAAAAAGAAACAAATGGCCATATTCCATTCACTTTTTATCATTTCATCTCTGAGCAACACAACAATCTACATTCACTTTTTTCTTAAACCAACTTTAACAAATTTCTCCACAACCATTTTTTTAATTATTATCTAAACCCACTAGTTCTGGACCTTCCTCCATCACCCTCTACAATTTCATTAAAGTTTCTTGTTTTAAACGTCCATAGCCCTATGTCTTGATGCAATTATGTTGAACTTTGCAAGTTTTCCTTGGGTCGCCATTGCATTATTCCTTCCACAGTAATGACACCATGTGCATAAAGCTAATAATGTTCCATGGTTTTCTCATTTTGCAGCCCATGAGAAACATCCTATTCCATGATTCATTCCATGAATCTCTTTGTCTCTTTGGCGTTCTGTTTTATTTATCAAAACTATAATATGCATCTACTAATTTCTGTCAGCTAGTCTCACAAGAATTATGCTTGGCATCAAAGAAATTATGTAAATTTGCCATTGATATAGTACACATATGATAATAACTTTAAAACGAAGGTATGACACCGAAAGAGAGTTGATTTTATGACGATTAACATAGGAGTTCGTTTTCCTCCGAAACAAAATAAATTCCCAAGGCTGTGCACTATTTTTCTAAATATGGTATATGATAACATGCACGTGTTCCTAACACCGTGTAAGGATTTATAATATGATGGATTAAAACTGTGCTGAGTAATGCTTATCAAAGAAAGGTATCAAAGCACATGCTTGTGTAATTAGTC